>JAGVVM010024088.1:0-15728 GCA_019149425.1 Psidium friedrichsthalianum | reverse complement strand
CCATTGTGCCCATCATTTATTTGATTAGTGGAAGTACAGGAGGAACTAATGTTGATTAGGTTGAGAAGTTCACAAGATTAATTCTTGCTGAGACTGTAGAGAATAAATCTCTCATTCACCTCCTTTGATTTGTTCATCTTCTCTCTGTGACAATTGGTTGTGAGAATTGTTCTGTCATTCTTCTTTGACCTTTTGTAATTCGCCATCCTTCTGTACAAGTAAAATGTTTCAGTTGGCTCAATTCTTGGGTCATTGCTCCTCAATTCGTGTCCTCCTTGAAACGGCCGCATTAGATGATAGACTTCCAGCAATCTTTGTTGAATATACCCTTGACAAGGATCCCATCCCAAATATTTTGCCTTTTTTCATCCCACCGATGCCTCCCACCCATAATTCCATATTGTCAAGACCCTCCACCCCGATGTCTCAGACCCTCAACACAAACATCACCATAACACCACACGCGTACTCATAAAAGTTTCATCATATTTTTCCTACATTAACAATATAGATGAAAATAAAATAACTTCATATATATAACTACCATATATTACAAACATATAATTATTTTCATTTTAGTTACCTTACATACCTTAATAGCTTTGTGCTCGATCGCCGGTCCATGTCTTTATCCTTTTTTTTGAAATGTGCCGCTCAAATGTAGCCGTATAATAGGTTCCATCCCCAATTCATCTGCTATAAAATATACCATAAATGAGTAATAGAATTATATTAACTTACAAGTTAACACAACTTACCATTCTTTTTCATATGCCCCCAACTTGATAGAGCCCCACAGCATATGTGGCAAACCTTCACTAGAACTGAGCTCGATTCTTCTTATTCGTTCACGTTTTTGCTTATGATTTTTCTTTCATTTTCCCAAGTTTTATTCATTTCTGTCCAACTGTCACCTGTAATGAAATCTGGCTTCACTTGTCTTGTCTTAGCTCTATTCATCACATTTCGTATGTGATCCCCGGCTTTCTTCTTGAAAATTCTCTTAACTTCCTCCTCTTCCATTTCATCCCACCTAAATTTTCGCTGCACATAAATAGAAAAAATATTTGACTTTACTTACATCGAACTTAGTTTTGCGAAAATAGAATGGCAAAACGTACCTTGAACTCATCTCCACCACAAATTCTTTACTTCTTTTGGAACGCTACTGTACTAATCCACTCCCCCCTCCATAGTTATTGATTATTTTATTAAGTTTGCCTCACAACATTACGTAGCATCCGTGAATCTGCAAACAGGTTAAAACGTTATAAATAATTCAGTTGAGATCCATATCTTAAATCGAAATAAAAGGATGACCCTAATAATTCGCGATTTCAATAAAATAAAATACTTACGAATCTCCATATGGCATATCACGAATCGGGTATTTCTTCACCTGTGTGTTTCTCATCATTCGAGTGTTGTATTGAAGGAGATGAAACTGAAGGAGATGGACTGGAGATGGAACTGAAGGGATTGAACTGAAGGAATTGAACTGAAGAATTGGGAACTGAAGTAGGTTCAGTATGCATGTGTCCAAGTCCTCCCATAATATGTTCTTGGGGTCGACGGAAGGCCAATGTGTCCATGTTGTTCATCAGTACGTAGTGGTTGAGGGTTAGATGTAAGGAGAGGGGAAGAGGAAAGGGACGGGGACGAGGTCGAGAAGCGGAAGAGGCTGGTCTTCTTTGTGAAACTATCACCACGCAGGTGACCTCCACGTTTTATACTAGCAAGTAGGAAGGTTAGACAAATATCTTTAACAATATAAACATGTATTAGGGACACATAATGATGTAAATCATAAAGCTTACCATTTTGTTTCAGATAGCTACACCAAATTCAAATAATGGTCGAGAAGTGGAAAAGGTGTTTTTGTCCTCCTTGTTTCCTTCCTTAGCCAAGGAAACTATAATGGAAATACATAAAAGCAGTGAAAGTTCAGTAGCTACTATAACATTAGACTTTTTATCATGTGCAAGTCTAGGATAGAAAACACATAAAAAAAAATTCCGTTTGTATTAATATTTGGAAAACTGCTTTTATGTAGCTACTATAACATTAGACTTTTTATCATGTGCAAGTCTGGGATAGAAAACACATAAAAAAAAATTCCGTTTGTATTAATATTTGGAAAACTGAACAAATTAAAATATAAGGCAAAGTTAAAATAAGAAAAAAACTACATATAATATGCATTAATGAATGGAGAAAAACTACCCTGCATTTCTATTCAATGCTTGCACCTTCATTAAAATAATTAATGTTTTAAGGAGACTTTTGCAAATAGAGGCCATTAATATGTCACTAGTTTTGTGTGGAACATAAACCACAGTCAATTCTCTATAAAAAAAATATATAGGTGATGCGGTCTACGTACTTTCTTGATCGTTCCACTCTACACTTTTTGTTGGATCCCCTTTATCCCCTGCAGAAACGATGGCATCATTAAAAGGCCAAGGTTAAACAATACGGTTAAAGATTGTTTAGGCCAATAAATACAATGAAAAAATACTTTGCATTAGTGGGGTGCTTCTCTCTTCATACGAATCCGTAGTGAAAACTCAAGGGGTTGTCCAGTTTGATTTGGAAGTAAAAACATTCGATGATAAGCCAAATGGCAAGACCCGAGTTTGTGTATATTAATCTCGAGACCTGCTTCATTTTATCAACTTCAGTGGTGACGGTAAAACGTAATACTCAATGTAAATAAATAAATAAATAAAGCCCGTAAAGAACTCGGCAGTAAATGATAGAAGCAGAAATTGATGCAAAGAGACTCAGTGACGCACAGGTTCACCCACATGTTTTGGAGAGTGTCCGTGTGCATAGGCATATATGGATATACCAACAGAGCATATGATACACGACATCTAAAACCAGTCGAAACAGTAGGCCAAAAAAATTTCGGCAAAATATAGAACCTTCACTTAAACCATCTGGTTGAATCACTACAGCATTAAGAGAACTATGTGCAGTCAGCATGCAAAAATACAGTGGCCTCACCCATGCTACTCCTTTCCAGGAATACCTATCCTTTCACATTTAATGTTTGTGTATTTAGTTTCAACAGGCAAATTTCCACTCAAAAGTTTCCAAAAATTGGCAAGCTCAAATTAGCTCAATTCACAAGCTTACCATTCCCGATAAGCATCAAAGTGGTGCACAATGATATTTTGCCTGCCATGTACAAAGTAAAGTTCATCTGGTGAAGATTATGTGCCTTTTAGCACATGTAACTGCACGAGTCCACAGAACAATCCATCTCATTGGATTCCAAGCAGCAGCTTAAAAAGTCTCCTCGTGTGAATATACCACTACATTCTAAATCAGGCAGCATCCATCTAACTATATATCCTTATCATGAAATTTATTCATCCTTATCATAAAATTCATAACATCCAAAGCCAACAAAACTCAAGCACCATTGCCACTCAAAATCACAAATTAGTTAATGTCCATCTTAACCTTTCCTAATTCTATAGTTGAAACAAGCACTTAACAATAAAAGGCCAAATGAAGAGATGACGAAGTCCTCCAAGTGTCAAGGTATAAAAAATTATTCATCAGACCACATGCTACAGAAAAAGAAAAGTTCACTGGTAGAGATATATATGGACAAGTGAGCGAACCACAGGGAGCGAGCGGGTGGGCGGGCGAACCGCGGGCGAGCGAGCGGGCAACGGGCGAGCGAGGGAGCGGCCGAGCGAGCGAGGGAGCGGGCTAGCGAGCGGTTGAACGGGCGAACGGGCGACGAGGGAGCGGGCTAGCGAGCGGCCGGCGGGCAGCGAGCGAGCGGCGGGCGAGAGAGAGCGAGCGGCGGGCGAGAGACGAGCGAGCGAGCGAAAGTGCACACGAGCGAGCGAGCGACGAGCGAGCCTTGACTGAAAGTGCAGATCTGGGCGCAAAAAATATAAGTGATTTTGCGAGATCTGCAGGGAAAAAACGTAGGTGATTTTGCGACGACCAGAGCTGTCGTCGTGGTCGTCTGCAAAAGATTGCGACGACCAGTTTGGTCGTCGCTAAAGATTTGCGACGACCAGCTCTGGTCGTCGCAAATCAGCGACGACGGACGCAATCATGTCCTCATCCATGGTCTAAATAATTTGATTTTACAATGGGGGTGTGCCACGGATTAGCTGTAATTAGGGGACAGGTGATCTTTATGTCAGCAGCTCTTTCCAATTAGTCAAATCGCCCCCCAAAAAGTTTCACCCGAGAGAGGTTCAAAAAAAGGGAGGAGGAGAACAAAAGCAAGCCACTCACTCACGTGAGCATCACGACCGCACCTTGGAATATCTATGATAGATGTGCGTGCGCCTCAGCCTCCCCCCTCATTATTATGCCTGGCTAGGCTTTTCAGGAGGTTACATGTCCCTTCTTTAAATTCAAATGACCAATGTCTTAGAGAGCGGCGTTTATCATTTTCCCGAGAATCCATATCCAGATGAAATTATATGGAGCGTGTTTTCAAATTGATTTAGATAAGGAAAAAAGCAACTAAAAATCCTAAATTACACCCCACTATGATAGATTTAGCCGAAACTTTTTTCTGACAAAAAAAACCCAAACTTATATCAATACAATATATTTGTCCGAAACTTGTACTAGTATAATGCATTTATTTCAAAAAAAAAAATCTTGGGACACCAAGAACCACACGGGTTCTTGGTGTCGCAAGAAAAATTTGGGTATAAGTTTTGGATTTTTTGTTTCAAAAAAATTAAAATTTCGAGTAAATATGTAAATAGAAATTAAGGATGGTAATCTTTGACGAACGAGATCAAAACTTCTACTCGAGCACACACAATGAAGCCATAGATAGTCAAGTTACATGCATTAAGATCCGAGGAAGCTAAAGGGCGCTCCCTGCTTAGTCAATAAAGGGTGCGTGAATATAGAGCTAGTGTTGGTCAGTACTCGGGCAAGAGATTCTATGTTGGTAGATGGAAGATTTGAAGGGTCTGATAATTTGGTGAATCTAGTTCCTAGTTAACTAAATGAGAATTATTGTACTGAAGGCGAGCGTTGTTAATTGGCTAAATGAACTTGTAACGCGACGCGCTTTCAATCGATCCTCATAGAAGAATTGATAGTACGTGTGCAGCTTTAACTGTACCGTTCTATTCAAATTAAAATTTGTTCCTTGACCACGGATCTGTTCCTGAAAATAGAAAATTAACTGAAGCTACTAAACAGATTTATGTTCTTTTTTTAGTTCTCGATAACAAACGAAGAGGAATCAGAGAATATGAACGTTACCAAACACACTCTAAAGGTCCAAAGCGCCCTCTAAAAAACTAAACCTAACACAGGTCAGTTTCAAGCTTTGATTCGATTTGGTTTGACTTGGGTCATTCCCAATTGCTCGGTTCGGATTGATTCGCCGTCCGAATTGATTCCTACTCGCCCGTCGGGGATTGGACATTGATAACGTCTTGGGCCCGTCGATGGCAAGCAATGGGTTGGGCCTTGGACAAAAATCATTTTTTCCTCGGAAAAATTAGAGACCAATTTTATTTTGTCGCTAAATTAATAATTGGCGACGAAATTAATTTTTCTTCACTAAATTAACAATTAGCGACGAAAATTATTTTGTCACAAAATTAGCGACGAAAATCTTTTTTCGTCGCAAAAATTAGCGACCAATTTCATTTTGTCGCTAAGCTAGAAATTCACGACGAAAACAATTTTCGTCTCAATTCTTAATTTAGCGACGAAAATAATTTTTGTCGCAAAAATAGCGACGAAAATAATTTTTTCGTCGCAAAAATTAGCGACGAAATTATTTTTTTCGTCGCAAAAATTAGCGATAATTTCATTTGGCGCTAAACTAATAATTAGCGATGACAACAATTTTTTCGTCGCTAAATAAGAATTAGCGACGAAAATTATTTTTGTCGCAAAATTAGCGACGAAAATAATTTTTCGTCGCTAAAGTACAATTCGCGACGAAAAAAAATTTTTCGTCTCTAATTCTTCATTTAGCGACGAAAATAATTTTTGTCGCAAATTAGCGACGAAAATAATTTTTCGTCGCAAAAATTAGCGACGAAAATCTTTTTTCGTCACAAATATTAGCGACGAAATTATTTTCGTCGATAATTTTTGCGACCAAAATTATTTTCGTTGCTAAATCAAGAATTAGCGTGAAAATTATTTTTTGTCGCAAACATTAGCGACGAAAATTATTTTTGTCGCTAATTCTTAATTTAGCGACGAAATAATTTGGTCGCTAATTATGAATTAGCGACGAAAATTATTTTTGTCGCAAAAATTAGAGCGAAAATCTTTTTTTTCGTCGCAAAATTAGCGACCATTTCATTTTGTCGCTAAACTAAGTATAGCGACGAAAATATTTTCGTCGCTAAACTAGAAATTCGCGACGAAAACAATTTTTCGTCGCTAATTCTTATTTTGCGACGAAAAAATGAGTTTCGTCGCTAATGTTTGCGACAAACATTATTTTCGTCGCTAAATTAAGATTAGCGCGAAAAATTGTTTTCGTCGCGAATTTCTAGTTTTAGGCGACGAAAAATTATTTTTCGTCGCTAATTTGACTAGTTTGTAGCGACCAAATGAAACATTGGTCGCTAATTTTGCGACGAAAAAAGTTTTCGTCTCTAATTTTTGCGACAAAATAATTTTCGTCGCTATTCATAATTTAGCGAAACAAAATTATTTTCGTCGCTAAATTAAGAATTACGACAAAAATAATTTTCGTCGCTAATGTATTGGCGACGAAAAATAATTTTCATCGCTAATCTCTTGATTTAGCAACGAAAATAATTTTGTCGTCAAAAATTATCGACGAAAATAATTTTCGTCGCTAATATTATGACGAAAAAAGATTTTCGTCGCTAATTTTTGCGACGAAAAATTATTTTCAGTCGCTATTTTTGCGACAAAAATTATTTTCGTCGCTAAATGAAGATTAGAGACGAAAATTTTTTTTCGTCGCGAATTTGTAGTTTTAGCGACGAAAACAAATTATTTTCGTCGCTAATTTTTTGCGACAAATAATTTTCGTCGCTAATTCTTATTTAGCGACGACGAAAATTGTTGTCATCGCTAATTATTAGTTTAGCGCCAAATGAAATTGATCGCTATTTTTGCGACGAAAAAATATAATTTTCGTCGCTAATTTTTGCGACGAAAAAATTATTTTCGTCGCTAATTTTTGCGACAAAAATTATTTTCGTCGCTAAATTAAGAATTAATCGACGAGAAAATTTTTCGTCGTGAATTTCTAGCTTAGCGACAAAATGAAATTGGTCGCTAATTTTTGCGACGAAAAAAGATTTTCGTCGCTAATTTTTGTGACAAAAATAATTTTCGTCGCTAATTGTTAATTTAGTGAGAAAAATTATTTCGTCGCCATTATTAATTTCGCGACAAAATAAAATTGGTCTCTAATTTTTCCGAGGAAAAATGATTTTTGTCCAAGGCCCAACCCATTGCTTGCCATCGACGGGCCCAAGACGTTATCAATGTCCAATCCCCGACGGGCGAGTAGGATCAATTCGGACGGCGAATCAATTCCGAACCGAGCAATTGGGAATGACCCAGTCAACCAAATCGAATCAAAGCTTGAAACTGACCTGTGTTAGGTTTAGTTTTTTTCCGAGGGCGCTTTGGACCTTTAGAGTGTGTTTGGTAACGTTCATATTTCCTGATTCCTCTTCGTTTGTTATCAGAACTAAAAAAGACATAAATCTGTTTAGTAGCTTCAGTTAATTTTTCTATTTTCAGGAACAGATCCGTGGTCAAGGAACAATTTTAATTTGGAATAGAACGGTACAGTTAAAGCTGCACACACGTACTATCAATTCTTCTATGAGGATCGATTGAAAGCGCGTCGCGTTACAAGTTCATTTAGCCAATTAACAACGCTCGCCTTCAGTACAATAATTCTCATTTAGTTAACTAGGAACTAGATTCACCAAATTTATCAGACCTTCAAATCTTCCATCTACCAACATAGAATCTCTTGCCCGAGTACTGACCAACACTAGCTCTATATTCACGCACCCTTTATTGACTAAGCAGGGAGCGCCCTTTAGCTTCCTCGGATCTTAATGCATGTAACTTGACTATCTATGGCTTCATTGTGTGTGCTCGAGTAGAAGTTTTGATCTCGTTCGTCAAAGATTACCATCCTTAATTTCTATTTACATATTTACTCGAAATTTTAATTTTTTGAAACAAAAAATCCAAAACTTATACCCAAATTTTTCTTGCGACACCAAGAACCCGTGTGGTTCTTGGTGTCCCAAGATTTTTTTTTTGAAATAAATGCATTATACTAGTACAAGTTTTCGGACAAATATATTGTATTGATATAAGTTTGGGTTTTTTTTTTGTCAGAAAAAAGTTTCGGCTAAATCTATCATAGTGGGGTGTAATTTAGGATTTTTAGTTGCTTTTTTCCTTATCTAAATCAATTTGAAAACACGCTCCATATAATTTCATCTGGATATGGATTCTCGGGAAAATGATAAACGCCGCTCTCTAAGACATTGGTCATTTGAATTTAAAGAAGGACATGTAACCTCCTGAAAAGCCTAGCCAGGCATAATAATGAGGGGGGAGGCTGAGGCGCACGCACATCTATCATAGATATTCCAAGGTGCGGTCGTGATGCTCACGTGAGTGAGTGGCTTGCTTTTGTTCTCCTCCTCCCTTTTTTTGAACCTCTCTCGGGTGAAACTTTTTGGGGGGCGATTTGACTAATTGGAAAGAGCTGCTGACATAAAGATCACCTGTCCCCTAATTACAGCTAATCCGTGGCACACCCCCATTGTAAAATCAAATTATTTAGACCATGGATGAGGACATGATTGCGTCCGTCGTCGCTGATTTGCGACGACCAGAGCTGGTCGTCGCAAATCTTTCTGGTCGTCGCTGATTTGCGACGACCGCGACGACAGCTCTGGTCGTCGCAAAATCACCTACGTTTTTTCCCTGCAGATCTCGCAAAATCACTTATATTTTTTGCGCCCAGATCTGCACTTTCAGTCAAGGCTCGCTCGTCGCTCGCTCGCTCGTGTGCACTTTCGCTCGCTCGCTCGTCTCTCGCCCGGCCGCTCGCTCTCTCTCGCCCGCCCGCTCGCTCGCTGCCCGCCCGGCCGCTCGCTAGCCCGCTCCCTCGCTCGCCCGTTCGCCCGTTCAACCGCTCGCTAGCCCGCTCCCTCGCTCGCTCGGCCGCTCCCTCGCTCGCCCGTCGCCGCTCGCTCGCCCGCGGTTCGCCCGCCCACCCGCTCGCTCCCTGTGGTTCGCTCACTTGTCCATATATATATCTCTACCAGTGAACTTTTCTTTTTCTGTAGCATGTGGTCTGATGAATAATTTTTTTATACCTTGACACTTGGAGGACTTCGTCATCTCTTCATTTGGCCTTTTATTGTTAAGTGCTTGTTTCAACTATAGAATTAGGAAAGGTTAAGATGGACATTAACTAATTTGTGATTTTGGAGTGGCAATGGTGCTTGAGTTTTGTTGGCTTTGGATGTTATGAATTTTATGATAAGGATGAATAAATTTCATGATAAGGATATATAGTTAGATGGATGCTGCCTGATTTAGAATGTAGTGGTATATTCACACGAGGAGACTTTTTAAGCTGCTGCTTGGAATCCAATGAGATGGATTGTTCTGTGGACTCGTGCAGTTACATGTGCTAAAAGGCACATAATCTTCACCAGATAAACTTTACTTTGTACATGGCAGGCAAAATATCATTGTGCACCACTTTGATGCTTATCGGGAATGGTAAGCTTGTGAATTGAGCTAATTTGAGCTTGCCAATTTTTGGAAACTTTTGAGTGGAAATTTGCCTGTTGAAACTAAATACACAAACATTAAATGTGAAAGGATAGGTATTCCTGGAAAGGAGTAGCATGGGTGAGGCCACTGTATTTTTGCATGCTGACTGCACATAGTTCTCTTAATGCTGTAGTGATTCAACCAGATGGTTTAAGTGAAGGTTCTATATTTTGCCGAAATTTTTTGGCCTACTGTTTCGACTGGTTTTAGATGTCGTGTATCATATGCTCTGTTGGTATATCCATATATGCCTATGCACACGGACACTCTCCAAAACATGTGGGTGAACCTGTGCGTCACTGAGTCTCTTTGCATCAATTTCTGCTTCTATCATTTACTGCCGAGTTCTTTACGGGCTTTATTTATTTATTTATTTACATTGAGTATTACGTTTTACCGTCACCACTGAAGTTGATAAAATGAAGCAGGTCTCGAGATTAATATACACAAACTCGGGTCTTGCCATTTTGGCTTTATCATCGAATGTTTTTACTTCCAAATCAAACTGGACAACCCCTTGAGTTTTCACTACGGATTCGTATGAAGAGAGAAGCACCCCACTAATGCAAAGTATTTTTTCATTGTATTTATTGGCCTAAACAATCTTTAACCGTATTTGTTTAACCTTGGCCTTTTAATGATGCCATCGTTTCTGCAGGGGATAAAGGGGATCCAACAAAAAAGTGTAGAGTGGAACGATCAAGAAAGTACGTAGACCGCATCACCTATATATTTTTTTGATAGAGAATTGACTGTGGTTTTATGTTCCACACAAAACTAGTGACATATTAATGGCCTCTATTTTGCAAAAGTCTCCTTAAAACATTAATTATTTTAATGAAGGTGCAAGCATTGAATAGAAATGCAGGGTAGTTTTCTCCATTCATTAATGCATATTACATGTAGTTTTTATTCTTATTTTTAACTTTTGCCTTATATTTTAATTTGTTCAGTTTTCCAAATATTATACAAACGGAATTTTTTTTTATGTGTTTTCTATCCCAGACTTGCACATGATAAAAAGTCTAATGTTATAGTAGCTACATAAAAGCAGTTTTCCAAATATTAATACAAACGGAATTTTTTTTTTATGTGTTTTCTATCCTAGACTTGCACATGATAAAAAGTCTAATGTTATAGTAGCTACTGAACTTTCACTGCTTTTATGTATTTCCATTATAGTTTCCTTGGCTAAGGAAGGAAACAAGGAGGACAAAAACACCTTTTCCACTTCTCGACCATTATTTGAATTTGGTGTAGCTATCTGAAACAAAATGGTAAGCTTTATGATTTACATCATTATGTGTCCCTAATACATGTTTATATTGTTAAAGATATTTGTCTAACCTTCCTACTTGCCAGTATAAACGTGGAGGTCACCTGCGTGGTGCAGTTTCACAAAGAAGACCAGCCTCTTCCGCTTCCTCGACCTCGTCCCCGTCCCTTTCCTCTTCCCCTCTCCTTACATCTAACCCTCAACCACTACGTACTGATGGACAACATGGACACATTGGCCCTTCCGTCGACCCTCAAGAACATATTATGGGAGGACTTGGACACATGCATACTGAACCTACTTCAGTTCCAATTCCTTCAGTTTCAATTCCTTCAGTTCCAATCCCTTCAGTTCCATCCCAGTTCCATCTCCTTCAGTTTCATCTCCTTCAATACAACACTCGAATGATGAGGAACACACAGGTGAAGAAGATACCCGATTCGTGATATGCCCATATGGAGATTCGTAAGTATTTTATTTTATCGAAATCTGTAATATTTAGGGTCATCCTTTCATTTCGATTTAAGATATGGATGTCAACTGAATTATTTATATCGTTTTAACCTGTTTGCAGATTCACGGATGCTACGTATGTTGTGAGGCAACTTAATAAAATAATCAATAACTATTGGAGGGGGGAGTGGATTAGTTACAGTAGCGCTCCAAAAGAAGTAAAGAATTTGTGGTGGAATGAGTTCAAGGTACGTTTTGCCATTCTATTTTCGCACAAACTAAGTTCGATGTAAGTAAAGTCAATTATTTTTCTATTTATTGCAGCGAAAATTCAGGTGGGATGAAATGGAAGAGGAGGAAGTTAAGAGAATTTTCAAGAAGAAAGCCGGTGATCACATACGAAATGTGATGAATAGAGCTAAGACAAGACAAGTGAAGCCAGATTTCATTACAGGTGACAGTTGGACAGAAATGAATAAAACTTGGGAAAATGAAAGAAATAAGCAAAGAAGTGAACAGAATAAGAAGAATCGAGCTTCTAGTTCTAGTGAAGGGTTTGCCACATATGCTGGGGGCTCTATCAACGTTGGGGAGCATAGAAAAAGAATGGTAAGTTTGTTAAACTTGTAAGTTAATATAATTCTATTACTCATTTATGTGTATATTTTATAGGCAGATGAATTGGGGATGGAACCTACATATACGGCTACATTTGAGCGCACATTTCAAAAAAGGATAAGACATGGACCGGCGATCGAGCAAAAGCTATTAAGGTATGTAAGGTTAACTAAAATGAAAATAATTAATGTTTTTAATATTTATGGTAGTTATATATATGAAGTTATTTTATTTTCATCTATATTGTTAATGTAGGAAAAATATGATGAACTTTTAATGAGTACTGCTAGTGGTGGTGATGGTGTTGATGGGTCTGAGACATCGGGTGGAGGGTCTGACAATATGGAATTATGGGTGGAGGCATCGGGTGGGATGAAAAAAGGCAAAATATTTGGGATGGGATCCTTGTCAAGGGTATATTCAACAAAGATTGCTGGAAGTTCATCATCTAATGCGGCCGTTTCAAGGAGGACACGAATTGAGGAGCAAATGACCCAAGAATTGAGCCAACTGAAACATTTACTTGTACAGAAGGATGATGAATTACAAAAGGTCAAAGAAGAATTGACAGAACAATTCTCACAACAATTGTCACAGAAAGATGAACAAATCAGAGAGGTGAATGAGAGATTTATTCTCTACAGTCTCAGCAAGAATTAATCTTGTGACACCTCAACCTTAATCAACATCAGGTTCCTCCTGTACTTCCCACTAATCAAATAAATGATGGGCACAATGGCGAGCGACACTGCTGATGATGATTTTGTCAGTCGTTTCATTAATTAAATGGTAAAGGACTTGCTTATGATTAAGCATATTGTATATGTTTGTTATGGTTGCTTAATAATATATGGCTGATTATATGTGCATGAAGGAGATATATGGGGGGGAGGAGCTTCTAGCTTGGTGCCTCGAGAGTTCTTCCATATAGAAAGGTACAAATTGCAGTCTTTCTGTGATTCTTGTGCTTACGGTAATTGTGTTGTCTCTCTTTTTCAATCGAGTTCTTTTTTTTCCAATTATGATCCTTATGCTTACGGTGATTGTGTTGGAACCCAGTCAAAATTTTACCTTGGCGATGTTGGAAATGGAGCTGCTATGAAACTTGTTAACATGATCATGGGAAGGTGCTGCAGATTTTTTTCTTCTCCTATTTCATCTATTTCATAAATGATTTGCTGATCATTGTGCATGCTAACCCTCACTCTTCTCTTCTCTTGGCGTTGGCTAATATGATGGCAGCATTTTCCAAAGGATTACTCCATAGCAAGAAAGTAGGGTTGGATCCTAACGTACTTGTAGAGGTACTTCTTTCAACCATAAGAGATACTTGTGTTAATATATGTTGTATGCACTGGCTAGTTTTTGATGTGCTTAAGTATTGTCTGGATTCATTTAGGCAAGATAATGTGATTGGACTCAAATATCTCATATAGTTGCCGTATAATTAGCTAATCTCAAGAACTCGGGATACTTTTGGATTGAGTACTGTGTTGCTTGAGTTTGTTAAAAGAAATCTATTGGGGTACCTTATCATTGCGCTTGTCTCATTTTGTCGCCAGGTAAAATAGAGTGAGTCTTTTGGTATAGTGAGGATTGATGTGAAGTCAAGATTTTGTGCCTTGTCTCTCTCAGAGTCTAGCTTTCTCTAGATTTATTGTCTACCAAAGTTTTCTAATGCAAGATTACAAAAGACGATACTCCTTGTATGTCTTAGGTGAGATTGAAAAAAGAACAAGAAGAAAAGGAACATAAGAAGAAAGAGAAGGTTGAGGCGCACTTGTACACAATCATTAAGGTGAGCATTTCTCAAGCCTTGACCCAATTGCTTTGATTATGGTTATCTGGGAAGCCTTTTGAGCTTGGGAGCTTATCAACTTCATGGTGCTCATAGGTTGCGCGAGATGAAGACCTCGCTGAACAAATTGGAAGAGATATTTATTTTGACCTGGTGGATCATGACAAAGTTAGAAGTTTCCACATTCAAAAGCAGATGTCTTTTAATATCTTCAAGGTGCACTTTTTGATTGTGGTTTCTTTAATTTTCCCTGACGAGTTGGCATTGACAACTTCACTAGCCACTTAGAGCAAAAGAATGGTGTTCCAGTGCTTTAGCTTAAGAGAAGAATGAGAGCATCTCTTTTTTGACACCAGGCCCGATACAGAGAGGGCTAGTATTAAGGTCGTTTTTTTTAAATGTTGTTTTTTTGGGAGAAGTTGTAAATGTTGTTGTTGGTCACCATTTTCATCATCTAATCCAAGTAGTATGGATTGTTAGCTTTCGTCATTTAAGTTGTAAAGGGGAAAAATCCATATGTATAAATACATTATTGACTTCTTCAAGAATTTTACATTTTTCTCGAGAAATTATGCACTTCTCAGGTTTTGATATTTATATATTTATGCACGTTTTCTGTGGAGAAAAGATAAAATTGTGGTTGGGCAAGTATAACAACAATCGTCGCTCATTTTATCGTCGGGAGGCCCCTCCAAATGTATAAAAGCCAATTTCGTCGCAACTTTCGTGGCAAACGCCATTGCTAGCCTTCGTCACTTTTGACCCAAAAAAAAAGCTGTCGTCGCTAAATGATTGTTTGTAGCAAAATTCGTCGCTAATTAGCGTCGAAAGACCAAAATTTTCGTCGTTAGTATTTTCGTCGCAAAATTCGTGCCAAATGCCGTTACTGAAAATTCGTCGCTAATTAGCAACGATTTTTGCCACAAATAGTGTTCGTCGCAAATTAGGAATGAATCCATTTTCGTCGCAAAGTTCGTAGCAAATGTCGTTGCTAAAATTTTGTCGCTAATTAGCAACGAATTTGGCCACAAATCATATTCGTCGCAAATTAGCAACAAATCCATTTTCGTCGCTAAATCAAAAATTTCGTCGCTAAATTTTGTGACCGGAATTGTCGACGAAATTATTTTATTCCCTATTTTCGTCGCAACTTTCGTGGCAAATTTCGTCGCAAAATTAGCGACGAATTTTTCCATGAATAATTGTCGTCACAAATTAGCGACGAAAATTCCCACGAATTTGTTTCGTCGCAAATTGGCCACGAATTTTGCCGCAAAAAAATTTCATCGCAATTTATCGATTAGCGACGAATATGTTTTCGTCGCAAAATTCATCGCAAAGTAATTTAGCAACGAATTTTCCCATGAATTTTTTCGTCGCAAATTTGCTACAAATTTTGCCGCAAAAAAATTTCGTCGCAATTTAGCGACGAAAGTTGAAATTTTTCGTCGCTAAATTTTGCGACGCCTAATTAGCGACGAATATGTTTTCGTCGCAAAGTAATTTAGCGACGAATTTTTATCAAAAATTTCGTCGCTAATTCCGTTGCTAAAACCTTGTTTTTTTTGTAGTGTCAAAATACTTGCTCTGAGTCGCTTTTCTTCTTACTGTTTTTGTTATCTCAAAAGATCTTCTCTGTTGTGATCTCTCTGTATTGTAATCATGTGAAAGATCAAGCGTACAAGAGTAAGAGCAATAGCTGAGTCATAATAGCGTGATTTATCAAGTGAAAGGATAAGTCCTTGATAATTGTAA
>JAGVVM010024083.1:0-12674 GCA_019149425.1 Psidium friedrichsthalianum | reverse complement strand
CCGCCCCTCAGGAGTCGGTCTGACATAGACTCCCGAGGAGGAGGACGACCCCTTGGGGCAGACTACGAGCCTGAGGAGGAGCGCAGGAGTGACCGCACTTGGCGTGCGAGTCTAGGGTCGTCAGAGCGTAGGGTTTTGACCATAGTGTGTATTCATTTTGGGGTCTGTACCTAACGCTTTTATATATATTTGAAATGATGCTTTGTATGTGTATCTTTTATCGTTCGTACTGCCCCATCTTCATATGTATGCTTGTATGTATAGAAGGCTCGCTTCCGCAAGTTACAGGTTCTGTTGATTGGCTTAGCGTCGTCTGGCCGCGATGAGCATCCTGGGCCGTCGCGTAATCGTAGGCCAGGCGCACGCGATTCGTAGTATGAGCGAGGGGGTCGCGGGCCCGTAGGGTTCGGGGCGTGATATCCCGTTTGACATGGTATCAGAGCAAGGTTAGCTCGATACGAGACTGTTCGAGGATTTGGAGTGATAAGGCTGATGAATTCGGGGTAGTTAGATAGACAGACCCTAGACTTAAGGATTAGGAAGGGTAGAATGCATGAGTTGATTGGCGCATGTAGTTGCCTAATTCAATTGGTTGCCTAGAATAGACTGAGGCAAAATATATTTATGAACTAAACTGCAGATGCGTCAGGACCTGAGGTAAGGTTCTAAAATCTAGCCCCTGAGTAGGGTGCTTGAGTGCTGACTGCTGATCGATTTGTTGCTGGTGTTGTTTGTGTGGTTGTATGCCTAGTCGGCCGTCGCGCGCTGCTTGACCATCATGCATTGCACGATTTCTACATTGAAAGCAAAATGGTTTAAAACGAAGACGACTTGAAATGAAGGTTTTGGATTTGAAAAGTGCATGCATGAACCATCACATTTTTTTGGGCTGGGTACCGTCAGCCTGGTATGGGACAGGTCTGACGGGACGCCTACAAACCGTGATGAAGCGTGGTATGGGACACGTGAAATGTGGCTCTCTTTGGAGGTGAATAATCTAGGACAACGGTTCGCACCAAGAAATGATGAGGGCGGGGAGTGGTCACCGGGGCAGAGACCCGATCAAGGAGCGGCTCCCGGCAGGCTTCTAATTGAGGAGGCGAACAGAGTGGCCTGGGTTATACATTGACAGGGTTGAGTTAGGTGTCTTCCGAGTCCAATTGCATTAAGGCTGCAGCGAACTACATACATATTCATGTCAGTGGACGCGACAGCAGGCGAAAGCTTGATTGTTAGTCTTAGGATTCCAAATTCCTGAATGGAATTTTATTTGGTTTAGGTGAGAGATAGTGAAAGGATGAGCAATAGGGGCAGAAGACCAAGTGCTGGTGCGTCAAGTTCAAGGGCTCCTGCACCTGAAGAGACCCGAGGATTGAGGAGATGATGAGGGTGCTGACCGAGGTTAGCAACTTGATGGGTAGGCAAGCCGCTGAGAGGGCTGCCACTGTTGCCCAAGCAGCTGAGGCCGCTGTGGCCGCTGCTAATGGAGCCAATGGAGGCAATGGGCATGGTAATGGAGGACGTCAGACCCATCAAATTGTGGAGCAGTTCTTGAAGCTGCAACCGTCGAAGTTTGACGGTGGTAGAGGACCGGAGGTAGCTGCCTTGTGGATCGAGCAGCTAGAGAAGGCATTTACTGTGCTTGGATGTACGGACGAAGAAAAGGTCTCACTGGCGACCTATCAGCTCCAGAGCACTGCAGATGACTGGTGGAAGGCCACCCGAGGGCGAGTTTTCCCTGAAGGCATGAGGCCAAATTGAACTGCTTTCTGTGCAGCCTTCAATGGGAAGTACTTTTCGGAAGCCGCCCAAGAGAGGAAAATGGAGGAGTTTATAAGGCTCAGGCAGGGACAGATGACTGTCGACCAGTATAAGGGCGAGTTTGCCAGATTGTCTAAATTTGCTCGGAGGCTGATTGAGGACCCGTGGGACAAGGCCAGAAGGTTTAGAGAAGGACTAAGGCCTGAACTGAAGAGTATGCTGATCGCTACTGGGCTGAGGGACTATAATGAGATGTATGAGCGAGCCCTGGCGATAGAACGAGACTTACAAGAGAAGGCTGCCGCTTCTGGATCGCGGTTCGTGCCTGGAAGAGACTTTAGGAATTATGGCAAGAGGCCAATGAGGGACACCCGCAGATTCGTCCCACCTGCGAGAAGGACCCTGGGAAAACCTCCGCACTCAGCGAGTCAGAACTGCCGTGACTGTGGCAAAAGACATGGAAACAACCCATGCCCGAAGAAAACTGGTGGATGCTTCGGGTGTGGACAGTTGGGGCACCGCCTGAGAAATTGCCCGCAGAACAACCCAAGACCGCAGTACCAGCCGCAGCAGCAGCAGGCAGTGCCCGCCCCACAAGTGAACCTGAACCGTCCACCTGCTCAGGGAAGAGTCTACGCAGTAGCGCGTAAGGATGCTGAGAACGCGCCAGGGGTGATCACAGGTACCGTTTCTCTCTGTGGTCATGCTGCGTATGCCTTATTTGATCCTGGAGCGTCACATTCCTTCATATCCGCACATTTTGCTGAATTAGCTGAGCTAGAGATTAGACCGTTGGATGTCGTATTGCATGTGGCCACCCCGTTGAAAGATAGAGTGATTATCATGTTAGGGTGTAAGGGGTGCGAGATAACCTTGGGCGATAGAGTGGAGGAAATCGATTTAGCTGTTCTGCCCATGTATGATTTCGATGTAATTGTGGGCATGGACTGGTTAGTTAAACGTGGGGCAGTTATAGACTGTGGTAGAAGTGTAATAGACTTAACCCAGTAGGCCACCCTGGGTATGAATTTGTGGGGAATCCAGGAGGAACGTCGATCCCTTGGATCTCGTCGTTGGAAGCGACCAAGTTGATGAACGAAGGTTGTCTAGGATTCTTAGCATCAGTGACGGATTCGTCTGCTCAAGAAGTGAAGTTGGAGGAGGTGCCTGTAGTGAGAGACTACCTAGATGTATTTCCTCAGGAGTTGCCTGGTTTGCCTCTAGAGCGTGAGGTGGAATTTGTGATAGAGTTGGCACCTGGGACGGAACCAATCTCAAAGGCACCGTACAGGATGTCGTTATCGGAACTAAAGGAGTTGAAGGTACAAATGCAAGAGCTGCTGGATAAAGGATTTATCCGCCCCAGTGCTTCGCCATGGGGAGCTCCGGTGCTATTTGTTAAGAAGAAGGATGGATCATTAAGGCTGTGTATAGACTACAGACAGCTGAACCAAGTGACGGTCAAGAACAAGTACCCTTTGCCAAGGATTGATGATCTATTTGATCAGCTGGAAGGAGCGTGCGTGTTCTCCAAGATAGACCTAAGAACAGGCTATCATCAGCTGAGGATCAAGAAGGAAGATGTCCCGAAGACTGCTTTTAGGACGAGATATGGGCACTACGAGTTCACAGTCATGCCATTTGGATTGACGAATGCCCCAGCCGCATTCATGGATATGATGAACAGAGTGTTCAAGGAGTTTTTGGATCAATTCGTGATAGTCTTCATCGATGACATCTTGGTGTATTCGAAGAATTCGGAAGACCACGAAGAACACTTGAGGATTGTTCTACAGACATTAAGGGAGCATTCCTTGTACGCCAAGTTCAGCAAGTGTGAGTTCTGGCTCAATAGAGTGGCGTTCCTTGGACATATAGTGTCTGGCGAAGGGATATCAGTAGATCCAGCAAAGATCGAAGCTGTAGAGAAATGGCCGAGGCCAACGACCGTGACTGAGGTGCGAAGCTTCCTTGGATTGGCTGGATATTACAGACGCTTCGTGGAAAAGTTCTCCGCGATAGCCGCTCCGATGACAAGATTGTTGAAGAAGGAAACGAAGTTTGAGTGGACCGCAAAGTGCGAAGAGAGTTTTCAGGAGTTGAAGGACCGACTGACTTCCACACCAGTGTTAACCATCCCGTCAGGACCTGGAGGATTTGAGATTTACAGTGATGCGTCACTGAGAGGTCTAGGATGTGTCCTGATGCAGCATGGACGAGTAGTGGCTTATGCATCTCGACAGCTGAGGCCGCACGAAATGAATTACCCGACGCACGACCTGGAATTGGTTGCGATAGTGTTCGCACTGAAGATTTGGAGGCACTATCTGGTGGGAGAGAAGTTCCAGATTTATACGGATCACCAGAGCCTGAAGTACTTGTTCTCACAGAAAGAGCTGAACATGAGACAGCGTCGGTGAATGGAGTTATTGAAAGACTATGACTGCGATATCCTGTACCATCCAGGAAAGGCGAATAAGGTGGCGGATGCTCTGAGTCGCAAGTCGAGCATCGCGCATATGATGGTAAAGGAATGGACGTTGTTGGAAGAAATCAAAGACTCTGAGTTCAAGGTCGAAGTAGGAAGCCTCACAAGTTTGATGGCCACGCTGCAAATCGAACCCGAGATTCAATTAAGGATTAAAGAGTTGCAGTCTACGGACCCTGATATCCAGAAGATCGTGGCGATGGATGTAGGGGAGAGGAAAGACGAATTCCAAGTGACTGACGACGGAATATTGAAGTTTAAAGGGCGATTGTGTATGCCAAACGAAGAGCTGAAGGAAAGGATCTTGGCTGAAGCTCACAGGAGCAATTACAGTATTCACCCTAGGAGTACGAAAATGTACTAGAATCTACGTCAGCACTACTGGTGGAATGGAATGAAGGTCGATGTGGCTAAACATGTAGCCAAGTGCTTGACGTGTCAGCAAGTGAAGGCTCAACATTGCAAACCTGGAGGGCTGCTGCAACCATTGGAGATCCCAGAGTGGAAATGGGAGCACATCACCATGGACTTCGTGACGGGATTGCCAAGAAGTCAGAGAGGAAATGACTCAATCTGGGTGATAGTGGATAGATTGACCAAGTCTGCGCATTTCATCGCAGTACGGAAGGATTCCACATTGGAGAAACTGGCGGAACTGTATGTGAGGCAGATTGTGAGACTGCATGGAGTGCCAGTAAGCATTGTATCGGATCGAGACCCTCGTTTTACAGCCACATTTTGGAAGAGTCTGCAGGGTGCTTTGGGGACGGAGTTAAGATTCAGTACAGCCTACCACCCTCAGACAGATGGTCAGTCGGAAAGGACCATCCAAACGCTGGAGGACATGTTGAGAGCTTGTGTAATAGATTTCAAAGGTGGCTGGGAGGAGCAACTGCATTTAGTGGAATTGGCCTACAACAATAGCTATCAGCAGAGTATCAAGATGGCACCGTTCGAAGCATTGTCTGGAAGGGCCTGCAGAACACCAATTTGTTGGGACGAAGTTGGCGAGAAAAGCATAACGGGCCCAGAGTTAGTTCAACAGTCAGTAGAGGCAGTCAAGGTGATCAGAGATAGACTGAGGACTGCCCAGAGTAGACAAAAGAGCTATGCAGACAAAAGACGTAAGCCGCTGGAATTCCGAGTTGGGGACCACGTATTTCTGAAGGTGTCGTCGATGCGAGGATTATCTCGGTTTGGCAAGAAGGGAAAGCTGAGTCCCAGATTTGTAGGACCATTCGAGATTTTGGAGAAGATCGAGACACTGGCTTATCGTCTGGCATTACCACCGAACTTATCCCAGATCCATAACGTGTTTCACGTGTCGATGCTCCGGAAGTACGAGCTGGATCCTGACCATATACTCGATCATGAAGTCATTAAAATGGATGACCGAGTCTCGTACGTGGAAAGGCCGGTCAGGATTGAAGATCGAAAGGAGCAAGTTCTGAGGAACAAGACGATACCTTTGGTCAAGGTCATCTGGGAACATCATGGAACCGAAGGAGCCACATGGGAAAATGAAGATGAGATGAGGAGGAAGTACCCTCATTTGTTCGAATAGTCGGATGTAATTTTAATTTTCGGAGTAAGAACTTGTAGATTGTAAATTTTGAAGACGAAATTTTTATAAGGAGGGAAGAATTGTGACAGTCTGAAAATTCGACCATTTATCGGACTTTCTAAATGAATGGAAAAGCTTCATTAGTACACTCTGATCGACGCTCACTCAGGATTAGCTACCCTGGGATGACCAACCGAAGGGGAAAGGCTATCTGGGAATTCTTCCCGAACAGCCGCCCGTTGGTCTGAGACTGAGACAGAGTCGGTATTTAATGAGATTGACCACAAAATGAAATCCGACATCGGACAATCGAATTAGTAAGATAAACACAATGAAGAAATGGATTCAGTTTCGGAAACGTCGCCTGAAGGGCAGACAGCCGGTGCACGTCGAGAAGCAAGACGTGAATGGGAAATTACCGAATGCCCCCGGTAAATGCTCAGTCCTTAGAATTAGATAAACTAGGATTTTTGAGAGCGAATACGTTGGATCGAAACCAAATCCAGACCGAAATTCGTTCGCGCTCGAGACCCGATCGGTGCATTCGGCACGCAAATCGAGGCAAGTCAAATCAATTGTCACGTCCAATCAAGTATCACATCAATCCATCAATCAATCAATCATGGTTCAATTCCCAATGCAATCAATCAAGTACAATTGTCACATACAAGATCACATCAAGTACAACTACCCTACCTAAACCACTATAACCTTATTTTCCCCTTATTTTATTTTGTTATAATCTCCCTCACTCTCTCTCCTCCCTCATATGTTCGGCCAACCACCCTCCTCCTCCCTCTTCTCTTCATTTGCTCCTCTTCTTCCTCTCGTCCGTCGTCCGCCCGTGAGGCCGCCATCCGCCGCCTAATCCCGTCGGCCACCACCATCACCATCTCAACGTCCCACGGTGAGCTTCCTTGGCCTCTCTTTCCTTCGTTTGTGGCCCTTAGAAACCACGACCAGACCTCACCCTCTCTTCCTCTCTCTTGTTTCGCGTAGTCGTCCGCCCGCCCGCCGTGAACACCGCCCGTCGCCGTCGTCTCGCGCCGTCCGGCCACTCCACCGGCTCCACCCTCACTTGGTAAGTCCCCTTGGCCCCTTGTCCTTGCTGTTTCGTGGCCCTTGTGAGTCACCGTGAAACCCGACTCGGACCTCACCATCTCTTTTCTCTCTCGGGTTGCTCGGCCGCCGTCCACGTCGCCTTCATCCCGTCGTCGTCCGGCCACCGTGGCTGGTTATCCTAACTCCTCACCCTCTCTAACTTGCAAGGTCCCATTTTAGGCTCGGACAAGGCCTCTCAAGCCCCGGACCAGCCCGTGCCGTCTCCTCTTCCGTTGGGCCGTGAACTCTCCAACCGGCCACCGAGGTTTCCGTCGTCGTCGCTTCCATCTCGGCCCATACCGGTAAGTTCTACCCCTAATCCTGGCCTAGGCTTGATGTATGCATGTGTGTTTGGTTGATAGAGGATGACATGTGGTGATTAGGGTAGTAAATGGATGATTGTGTTAATGAACTTTAGGCCAATTTGAGGATTAAGCTAATGGGCCGTGCGTGTGGTGCATTAGGGGATGAGATTGGGCTTTAGAAATATTAATTGCGGGCTGGTAATGAAGGTTGGGTCGCCTAGAATGATGGGCCATGAAGTGATATGGGATTTAGGCCCATTTTATGCTAAACTAGTCAAATTTGGATTCGTTGGCCCAAGTTATAAGAGTGGGCTTTCTAATGGACGAAAATTTAACTAATTGGGCCTTAATTGTAGTCATGAACATAAAACTAATGGGCTCAATGGTGTACACGGGCCTAGGAACTTAAATAGGGCCCACATATGCTATAATGGGCCTCATAAGCTTACTTTAAAACATGGGCTTGGGCCCAACCCGAAATTAATGTAAATAATGGGCCTTAAATTACTTAATTACTCATAATTAAACTATGGGCTTGTGAATAGTAATGGGCCCAACTTACTTTAATGGGCCTAACTTACCTTAATGGGCCTGACTTACCTTAACGGGCCTGACTTACCCCAATTGGGCCTAACCTACCTTAATGGGCTTAACGTATCTTGATGGGCCAGTTTTGAGAAAGAGCAATAGGGCCATAATTACGTGGGGTACCCGAATTGAATCCAGTGATTGTGGAACTTGCATGTTGGGTACAGGGGTGCACGTGGCACACTCCGATAGATATGGGTTGTTAGACCAATCGTCGAATTATATACCTCCTTGTCTGTGAGATCTCTGAGATTGCCTGCTCTATGATTGTCGCACTGTGAATGTGTTTAAGCATCATGTACCGTGAGCATGGCATGAGTCACCAGAGGAGGAGTAACATGTGGGATGAGCCCCTGAGGCGTTGTTACGCGGGGAAATAGAGGGAAAGTATGGCCAACGTAAGGCGTACCATAGCAGTTGAGGCAATGCGAATGGCACAGTGGGATGGGCCATGATGGGAATTGGAGATATAAGTGGGCAGGATCCGTGGGATCATCCGAGACAGACTGAATCATGCATCCGGTTTGCATTTTGTGTACTGCTGTCGTCTGTTGAGTGCCCGCTTACATTTTATGATATGCATGATGTGTATATCTCTATATGCGTAGTCTGGTTGTTCCCGCTCTGGAGTTTGGTTCCTGTAACGAGTGAAAGTACCCGAACTAGATGACCAGAAACCTTAGTCCAATGGATAGGACGACCCCACTTGTATACCCTATCCTACGCTAGATTAGTGTGAGCTTGCTGAGTCTTCGACTCACTGGCGGTGGTTGCCTTGTTTACAGATCCAGGACGAAGTGATGGCCGAGCCCCCTATGCTTTTTGGACTGCCCGTGCAGATAGAGACCGAGATTACCCAGCACGTGGATGAGGACGCTGTCCTCTGGGAACGACGACTGACCACCATCTGGGTGGATCAGGGTAACCCCATTTTGTACCCTATAGGTTCGAGGCTTGGATGAGAGAGGGTATGTTTGGCTTGAGGGACCCCACCGCGATGCCCCCGTACCTATGGAGGATGACCCTAGACTCCTTCACTCCGCTGCATATGGAGGAGAGGTAGTGGACCCTGACCGTTTGCAGAGCTGCCATCCCTAGGCCGCATGGAGGTTGATGGCCACGAGGAGGGCGAGGACATGGAGCAGATCCCGAGGAGGAGGACGACCCTTGGGCAGACTACGACCCTGAGGAGGAGCCGCAGGAGTGACCGCACTTGGCGTCGAGTCTAGGTCGTCAGAGCGTAGGGTTTTGGACCATAGTGTGTATTTCATTTTGGGGTCTGTACCTAACGCTTTTATATATATTTGAAATGATGCTTTTGTATGTGTATCTTTTATCGTTCGTACTGCCCCATCTTCATATGTATGCTTGTATGTATAGAAGGCTCGCTTCCGCAAGTTACAGGTTCTGTTGGATTGGCCTTAGCGTCGTCTGGCCGCGATGAGCATCCTGGGCCGTCGCGTAATCGTAGGCCAGGCGCACGCTGGATTCGTAGTATGAGCCGAGGGGTGTCGCGGGCCCGTAGGGTTCGGGGCGTGATATCCCCGTTTGACATGGTATCAGAGCAAGGTTAGCTCGATACGAGACTGTTCGAGGATTTGGAGTGATAAGGCTGATGAATTCGGGGTAGTTAGATAGACAGACCCTAGACTTAAGGATTAGGAAGGGTTAGGAATAGAATGCATGAGTTGTTGATTGGCGCATGTAGTTGCCTAATTCAATTGGTTGCCTAGAATAGACTGAGGCAATAATAGTATTATGAACTAAACTGCAGATGCGTCAGGACCTGAGGTAAGGTTCTAAATCATAGCCCCGTGATAGGGTGCTTGAGTGCTGACTGCTGATCGATTTGTTGCGGTTGTTGTTTGTGGTTGTATGCCTAGTCGGCCGTCGCGCGCTGCTTGACCATCATGCATTGCACGATTTCTACATTGAAAGCAAAATGGTTTAAAACGAAGACGACTTGAAATGAAGTTTTGGATTTGAAAAGTGCATGCATGAACCATCACATTTTTTTGGGCTGGGGTACCGTCAGCCTGGTATGGGACAGGTCTGACGGGACGCCTACAAACCGTGATGAAGCGTGGTATGGGACACGTGAAATGTGGCTCTCTTTGGAGGTGAATAATCTAGGACAACGGTTCGCACCAAGAAATGATGAGGGCGGGGAGTGGTCACCGGGGCAGAGACCCGATCAAGGAGCGGCTCCCGGCAGGCTTCTAATTGAGGAGGCGAACAGAGTGGCCTGGGTTATACATTGACAGGGTTGAGTTTAGGTGTCTTCCGAGTCCAATTGCATTAAAGGCTGCAGCGAACTCTACATACATATTCATGTCAGTGGACGCGACAGCAGGCGAAAGCTTGATTGTTAGTCTTAGGATTCCAAATTCCTGAATGGAATTTTATTTGGTTTAGGTGAGAGATAGTGAAAGGATGAGCAATAGGGGCAGAAGACCAAGTGCTGGTGCGTCAAGTTCAAGGGCTCCTGCACCTGAAAGAGACCCGAGGATTGAGGAGATGATGAGGGTGCTGACCGAGGTTAGCAACTTGATGGGTAGGCAAGCCGCTGAGAGGGCTGCCACTGTTGCCCAAGCAGCTGAGGCCGCTGTGGCCGCTGCTAATGGAGCCAATGGAGGCAATGGGCATGGTAATGGAGGAGTCAGACCCATCAAATTGTGGAGCAGTTCTTGAGCTGCAACCGTCGAAGTTTGACGGTGGTAGAGGACCGGAGGTAGCTGCCTTGTGGATCGAGCAGCTAGAGAAGGCATTTACTGTGCTTGGATGTACGGACGAAGGAAAAGGTCTCACTGGCGACCTATCAGCTCCAGAGCACTGCAGATGACTGGTGGAAGGCCACCCCGAGGGAGAGTTTTCCCTGAAGGCATGAGGCCAAATTGAACTGCTTTCTGTGCAGCCTTCAATGGGAAGTACTTTTCGGAAGCCGCCCAAGAGAGGAAAATGGAGGAGTTTATAAGGCTCAGGAGGGACAGATGACTGTCGACCAGTATAAGGGCGAGTTTGCCAGATTGTCTAAATTTGCTCGGAGGCTGATTGAGGACCCGTGGGACAAGGCCAGAAGGTTTAGAGAAGGACTAAGGCCTGAACTGAAGAGTATGCTGATCGCTACTGGGCTGAGGGACTATAATGAGATGTATGAGCGAGCCCTGGCGATAGAACGAGACTTACAAGAGAAGGCTGCCGCTTCTGGATCGCGGTTTCGTGCCTGGAAGAGACTTTAGGAATTATGGCAAGAGGCCAATGAGGGACACCCGCAGATTCGTCCCACCTGCGAGAAGGACCCTGGGAAAACCTCCGCACTCAGCGAGTCAGAACTGCCGTGACTGTGGCAAAAGACATGGAAACAACCCTGCCGAAGAAGAAAACTGGTGGATGCTTCGGGTGTGGACAGTTGGGGCACCGCCTGAGAAATTGCCCGCAGAACAACCCAAGACCGCAGTACCAGCCGCAAAGCAGCAGCAGGCAGTGCCCGCCCCAAAGTGAACCTGAACCGTCCACCTGCTCAGGGAAGAGTCTACGCAGTAGCGCGTAAGGATCTGAGAACGCGCCAGGGGTGATCACAGGTACCGTTTCTCTCTGTGGTCATGCTGCGTATGCCTTATTTGATCCTGGAGCGTCACATTCCTTCATATCCGCACATTTTGCTGAATTAGCTGAGCTAGAGATAGACCGTTGGATGTCGTATTGCATGTGGCCACCCCGTTGAAAGATAGAGTGATTATCATGTTAGGGTGTAAGGGGTGCGAGATAACCTTGGGCGATAGAGTGGAGGAAATCGATTAGCTGTTCTGCCCATGTATGATTTCGATGTAATTGTGGGCATGGACTGGTTAGTTAAACGTGGGGCAGTTATAGACTGTGGTAGAAGTGTAATAGACTTAACCCAGTAGGCCACCCTGGGTATGAATTTGTGGGGAATCCAGGAGGAACGTCGATCCCTTGGATCTCTGTCGTTGGAAGCGACCAAGTTGATGAACGAAGGTTGTCTAGGATTCTTAGCATCAGTGACGGATTCGTCTGCTCAAGAAGTGAAGTTGGAGGAGGTGCCTGTAGTAGGGAGACTACCTAGATGTATTTCCTCAGGAGTTGCCTGGTTTGCCTCTAGAGCGTGAGGTGGAATTTGTGATAGAGTTGGCACCTGGGACGGAACCAATCTCAAAGGCACCGTACAGGATGTCGTTATCGGAACTAAAGGAGTTGAAGGTACAAATGCAAGAAAGAGCTGCTGGGATAAAGGATTTATCGCCCCAGTGCTTCGCCATGGGGAGCCTCCGGGTGCTATTTGTTAAGAAGAAGGATGGATATTAAGGCTGTGTATAGACTACAGACAGCTGAACCAAACGGTCAAGAACAAGTACCCTTTTGCCAAGGATTGATGATCTATTTGATCAGCTGGAAGGAGCGTGCGTGTTCTCCAGATAGACCTAAGAACAGGCTATCATCAGCTGAGGATCAAGAAGGAAGGATGTCCGAAGACTGCTTTTAGGACGAGAATGGGCACTATGAGTTCACAGTCATGCCATTTGGATTGACGAATGCCCCCAGCCGCATTCATGGGATGATGAACAGATGTGTTCAAGGAGTTTTTGGATCAATTCGTGATAGTCTTCATCGATGACATCTGGTGTATCGAAGAATTCGGAAGACACGAAGAACACTTGAGGATTGTTCTACAGACATTAAGGGAGCATTCTTGTACGCCAAGTTCAGCAAGTGTGAGTTCTGGCTCAATAGAGTGGCGTTTCCTGGGACATATAGTGTCTGGCGAAGGAGGGAATAAGTAGATCCAGGCAAAGATGAAGCTGTAGAGAAAATGGCCGAGGCCACGCCCGTGACTGAGGTCGCGAAG
>JAGVVM010024081.1:0-10913 GCA_019149425.1 Psidium friedrichsthalianum | reverse complement strand
TTATGAACTGGATGGATAAGATCAAGAACATGAGAGCATGTCGATCATGAACTTGATAGGGTACCAAAATCACAAGAGCATGTCGATTATGATTTTGATAAAATTTGTCGAGACCACAAGAGCATGTCGATCATGGTTCGAACAAGTTTTTCATGCAGGTCACAAGAGCATGTCGATTATGAACTGGACGAAATTTAGAAATGTGCTTTCTCATTCAAAGTTTGCGATTTTTGAAAAGGGTTAGAAAACTTACCTGGTTTTCTGGGTAGTTGAAAGGTAGACTTCTTTCAAGATCATTAGAGCTGGTCCTTGATGATCTGAAAGGGAACGAGATTACTAGAGCTGGTCTTTGATGATCCAGAAGAGTTTCGAGATCGCTAGAGCGGGTCTTGGACAATCCGAAAGGAAATGTGCCGCCAATCTCACAGGGCGGTGACCACATCGAGAGGGTGTGCTATACGAGCCATGTCAGTGTAAACACAAGATATTCAAAAATGGGTTTAGAAAACTTACCTGAGAGCTTGGAAGGTGGCCAGGTGGACACTTGCCAGCATGGCTTTGTTCATTCAATCATCCTTGGATGGATTTCAAGACCTCATGAGGTAACTCGAATATTAGGGATGCATGTGCTTAAACAATGTTTAGATGTAACATGTATAGGCATGCATACTGAAATTCATTCAGTGGATTTATGCAAAACTATTCTGTCAAGTTTGCATTACCAATTCTGTTCAAGGAGGTAATTACATTGTGAATACCTCGAATGTACTCTGAATGGGGGACTTCAGTCCGAAAGGGCTTTCTCCTACTCTTGAGGAAAGCTATTTATCCTAACTGTAGGATTCAAGAGAAATCACTCAATCTTACCATCATCGTCTTCAACAAGGGTCTGAGTAATCTCGCAATTGGTACTACCGAGCCGATCTGGAGGTTTTGATTAGGACCGTAATATGGGCTAGGTCAATGGTTTACCAAATGGGACTCCTGTGGAGTCAAGGCCTTTTTTAAAGAAGATCTTCATCATCTGCTCTGGGTTTACAAGTCAAGAACCCTGCAAAAATGAGAGAGAAATAATCTTGCTCGAACTTCTTTGAGCGATGCTTAAGATCATTTAACTCTACGTTAATTCATGTGCCCTAATCAGAAGAGACTTTGAAGGGTTGTAACGTAGGTTAGGATTTGGGACTGAGAAATGAAAAGGCTCATTTTGGCTTAGAAAATATATGAGAATGGCTTGATGCTAGTGATCATTGCTGTCTTATCATCGATCTTGGCCTTCTGAAATTGATTTCAAAATGTGCCATCATTGCTTGAGGATGGAGCTTCTATTGATGATTGCAACTTCCATTTGACTCTCTTGGAGACTTTTTCTTTACAAGTCTGTCATTTGGGATTTTCAAAACAAATGAACAAGGATTTGAATGGGCATTGGCCTCGCTTTTGATAGGCATTTTGCTTTTTATTGCCCGGGATTTTCTGTGGGATTAGCTTTTGCTTTTCTTAATCTCGATTCCCATTTTCTTTCTTGAGAGAGAGCTATTTTTTGACACCTATCTTTCTTTTCTTTTCTTTGTAAGGAATGATGCTAGACACTACATGAGAAATCTAGCATACGAGATGAGTTCGCTTGGGGATTCTTTACTGCCCCGGTCTCTTCAGTTCTGTTCTTTGGTGATGACGTCATCTTCAAATTGGAACGAGCAATGATCATCAATGGGGCTTGAGAAATGAATATACAGGCTCAATTGGGCTGTACAATGGATGTAGTGTATAGGATAGAGAAATGAATGCTCTTCTTCATCCTAAGGCACTTGAATTAAAGTTCGAGTTCAATGTAAAGAAACACCCGAAGATTGATGCTAGTCTGAGCAAGAGAACTTCTAACCATTTACCTCATGCCGCCGCTGGAATTACCTCGTCTTGCCCCAATGTAGGGTGGTTCTTGACAGGGGTAAGAAAATGAAACCGCCGCTCAAGAGGTTTGCAATAGACACCTGTAGTATTTGGATAGAGAAGTAGATGCCTCTGTCACTTCGACTATCATACCTTTTGCGAAAAAACCCATTGCCTCGAGGAATGCGGATCCTGACTACCGCTCATCTCACTGGGGATTAGACTATAGGACGTGTATGGGAATGGCTTGCTTTTCATCATCCTGTCATGCCCCATTTTGTACATTCGATGCATCATATGCAATTTATGCTCCTTATTCAAAGTTGGTAAATTCAACGTGAAAAACAATCATGCATAAACCACATAATGTATGAGCATTTTTCAATCAGGCAGATGTAGCAATTAATTAAAATTGTCACGCTTCACAAAAACAGATGAAGGGGAATCTAAGTTGCCCCAAGACATGCGAGCGGATCTTTCGAGTTTGAGTCGAGGACGAGCTCATTCTCATGTTTGCCCCAGAATAAGAAAAAATATGCTCGCCCTGGTTGTGTTATGCCGATGACCAACATGGTCGATCGAATGCCCCTGCAAGATAGAAAGTAGAGAATTATTTCCAAAAGCAAGTGAGTCGGGAATAACATACTCCCTTATCCAAATCGAAGTTCACTATCTGTTCTGCTCATTTCCATCAGGATGGATCGCATCATGTGACTCTAGGTTTGCCAAAATTGGGAATTCCCCCAAACGTAGCCACTGCTTGGAATTTGATTTTGAGTTACTGCAAATGACTTGTTTCCACACTGAATCTTACACGAGAAAAATGTACACGAAATAGGATCTTAAGATGATGGGGAAGCTTCGGTTTTGATTTGCTTCAGTGGTAACAATCAAAAACATGTCTTCTAGCTTGGCACCTACGAGAAGAAAATTGGGTGTCACTTTGAAAGACATATGAGACATAGAGAGGGTATTCCCTTCTTCCAATTTGGAGCTCGCTAACAATTTGCCCCATTCTCAATCAAGTCAGGCTTTGGCAGAATCCAAAATTGCCCCCGTACATGCCCCAGTTGGGAGTTCGGCTTTGGGAATTTGGTGGTTAAGGACTTCTTCTATTTGCCCGGTGTTCCCTTAGCTGACGTCGCATGGTCAAAGGATCGGTGAAGCAAAGATTTGCTTTGATCGATCGATATCTTGATGTACCTCATGTAGTTTACACCACTTGTGAAGAGTTGATTAATTAAACATGAAGGACAATCATGCATAAACCATGCTAAGTGTGAGCATTTTCGAGCATACGAAATAACCTTCAACAACTCATGAGATTTTGTGAAAATCTTGATGAACAAATCATGCAAGCATGCAAGAAGGCTCTGGGGATCATGGGTTGCCCATGTTCATGTGAATGAGTTGTAGAAACTCTGGCATCTGCTCTAAGAATTCCAAAACTTTTGGATTCTATTGAGTTTTAAAAGGGAAGTGATACTCACCTGTCTGGCACAGTGATGACCCCTGCAGAAATGAAAGGGAAGTTGTTAGTATACGTTCTCATATTCTGGAAAAAATTGGAATGATACTGCTTTACCCTTGTATGTACTTCTTATGGACTTGAATTGAAGAAGTTCCTTCATTTGGATCGGATTGTATGTCCCTGTAAGAAGAAAAGCTGAGTGTCATCTCGAGGATAACATGATACAGATAGGACGCACTCGGTTTTTGCCCAGTTGGGATTCGCCATAGTTTGCCCCATTTTTTGTCAGGATGGGTTACGCCGAGTAGGCGACATCTAGAATTGCCCCTGATTTGGCCTGAGTCGAAGATTGGACATCTGGCCTCTGGGTAGGTTAATCATTTCTGCACCTGAGTAACTCATGGATAAAGTAGGCAAGGCCGTCCAAGGATCGATTATGACTTGATTCCTCACTTGAGCTCATTGGATAATTTTTCGAGTTATTTTGAACGTCAAGCATCAGCTCTTCTCAGCTACTTGTGATGATTTTTTTTTGTTTTGTTGTTTTTTTTTTAGAACATCTCCTGTCAAAAGGGGAAGAAGACATGTCAAACATGAGATTAAAAAGGGTAAATTGGAATCGATACCGAGTTACCCTTCACTTTGAGCTTGCTACATAAGTGTTTCGCCTGGCACTGTCATTTTTCATGCCATCGAGCTCGCAAGATCGCAGGCGTCCATGGAGGTCCATTGTTTCAATTTAAGGATTGACTTTAGGGCAACAAGTCCTATTGAGTTTTAAAAGGGAAGTGATACTCACCTGTCTGGCACAGTGATGACCCCTGCAGAAATGAAAGGGAATGTGTTAGTATACGTTCTCATATTCTGAAAAAAATTGGGACGATACTGCTTTACCCTTGTATGTTGAATGTTTTGCGTGACCTCTTTATCAAGTTCACTGGATTGAGTTTTTTTTCAACTTTCGTGGGCCGCTTCACCATTAGGACCAAGGTCGTGGCAAAGTATTGGCCTTGATTCTGGTAGTCGAGCATTCTTCGTTCCTTTCTGCAAAAGGAAACGTGCAAAACTGTTTTATTTATTTAAAACACTTACAACATTCCCCATCTTCGGGGATCGAACTCGGGACGTTTCGGACCAGTGCCATTCCCCGTGCCATCTGGTCCACGAGACCACAGGCGTCCTGGAGGCTTCCTTTTAAGGGTTAATCTTCGGATGGTACGGTCTTGTCGTATTGGGCAAATCTACACCACGACGCTTCTCGAGGCAATTTACAACGCCTGTTAAGACAGAATAGAGGTAATTCAGAACGCGATATGATCATGGGTAGATTGGAACGATACAAAACTACCCATCTCTGAGGTTGCTTGAGTTTTTCACTCGTATTTTTCTTTATTTGAAGCCGTCCATTTAGTGACAGTGCTCAGGCATTGATTTGCCCCCGGTTTCGTTTAACAAGAGGACTTCACATGCGGGTACGACTGTATTCTTGGGGCAGTTCGCAAATTCCTGAAAATACAAGGAATTCAATTTAAAACTTGGAACAATTTGAGGGTAAATGAAACGATACGGATTTACCCTTCGAGTTTACACGGATTTTTAGTCGCGATTAATTCGCCGCGAATTTGGTGCGGTGGCGGACACGAGCACTTAACGGGGGAAAGGGAAATGATTGCTTCTTACTTTTGCGTTAATTCCATACATTCATAAAAGCAGAAAATATTCATGCAAGGGAATGAAAGCGTATGTATTCTGGATTAGTTTTTCTTCCTCTGCAGGCTCTCCAATGGTCAGCAGGCTTCCTTCCGGATCAGGTACACATCAGCCATATTGAAGGTCCGGTGGTCACTGGCTGAGCATGCGCATCACAGCCCCGATACTCCACCGACGTCAAACTGGTCGATCATGGCTAAAAAATCATCGTCAATGTCCGCTTGGTGGTGATTCGTCCCCTCTTTCTCGGGAGGTATCGACGCTGATCCAGTAGGATTGGTCTTTTTGTACCCTGCTCCAACAGAACTCGATCCTGTTATGAACTGATCTAACTCACCTTTTAAACGGGCGTTCTCGATCTTCAGGTACTGTCTTTCATCGAGCGCGAGGAGGTTATGGCAGTTGGGGCAAGTGGTGGAGTCGAAAGCTTCCTTGTACCTCTTGTTCTCTGCTCGGAGTTTTTCATTTTCAGCTTTCAGAAACTCAACTTCACTGCGCTCGTGTTGAGCCCTTACTCGGGTTCGCCTGTTTTGAAACCAAAACTTGATTTGCAGAAGGTTCAACCCTGTTTCTTGGCTTATTTTCCTTCTTTGTTTGTCATCCGGCATAGGGTACCTTTTGAAGAAATCTTCAAGCTTTTGAATCTGAGACTCGGTGTGACGCCGACGACGCTTCCTTTGACCTTGGTTGTTGTTGTCTCTATCTTTATCGAGGTCTTCAACGTCATAGGCGGAAGGGCCAGGCTCCATGGTATGAATTCCAAACATGGCATCGAACTCTGCTTCTCCCATGTTCAGCAAGTAGCGATAGTTCTCGAGATTGTTGGGTTGAGACATCCTCGATTGCTTAACGGTTCTCCAAGGTTTGCTATCTCTTCTTGTATTTTCACCTTCTTGAATTTTTCTGAGTGACCGTGTATGTTCGAAACTCTCTTCTGAGTATGGATGAAGGTTTCCAGGAAGACGTCTCTTTTAAAACTTGGGTGGGATTAGAAATCTGTATTGCTTCTCCCAAGATTTCTGTCTTTCTCAATCTTTCTTGCGTGTCTCTGCTCGGCTCGTCTTTTCTCATCTTTTCATAGTGGTAGGGCCCCATCGTTATCTCCGCCTGTCGATTCGGCTGGCGAGTCCCTCCAATAAAGACGAGTCTTCTCTTCTTTTCTGCTACAGATAGCCTTGTCCCCACTCAGCTCCTCTATCTCTTCTTTCTTTTTCAAAGTAGTGGCGTCCCCTCAAACTTTTTAGCAGAGATTTCGGATTTGCTTGGCTCGAGATTGCAGACAAACGGGGATTCGAGCCAACGGAGGTGACTGCCGACAGAGAATGGCAGATAGGAAAATCTGACTAATAGATACTGCACTGTGAAGTCGATATTAACTTGAAGCAGATCATCACCTTTGCATTTCAATCATCTGCTTCATCTCTCTCCTCTTCCTTTTCGTATTCTGCTCGTCTACCTTGATTTCTTCCTCGATAATGGCCAATCTCCCTACCCACATCTTCCCAGCTGACGTTATGTTCAAATGGGAAAGGCTTTATCATCTTCTTGGTCGAGGCTATGTTTACATAGCCCATCATCCGAGTGTCGAAGCTGAGATCCTCGGCTTGTTCAGGGAGATAAATGCTTCTTCCGTTGTGGGCACTAACTTGGAGAGGGAATACAGGGCGTTCCCTCACGTCTTCATCAATTTTCTGGAGTCTTGCCGGAACACCCAGGAAACAGTCACCTTATCCCGCATCGTGAACGCTCGCTATCAGGACCGATTAGAATGTTTGGCGTTTGCAGAACACTCAGTTGCCCGGTATAAGAAGACTATCAGGTCCGCTGATGAACGGGTTTCGCTGTTGGTTCATGAGAGGGAGAAGTTGGTCGAGCGTCTTGCTTTGAACCGGACGTACTTTGAGCATGATCCGAGCGACATCGTGATGAAGTTCAGATGCAAGTGGCTGGAGGAGAGGCTTGACGATCTAACGGCGGAAATAGCTTTTGAGAGAAACCTGATCGACAATCTGAAACTCGCCGTTGAACACCATGAGATTAGTGCAGCCAGGTACAAAGAGAAATGTACTCGCTTGTTCTTCAAACTTGCAGATCTCGACTCCCAGGTTGCTCAGTGTAGGCAGAGCATTAATTTCATGGAGAGCCAGTTGAACTCTTTTGTGATGCTTATTAGGGCTCAGTTTGGCTTTACTTTTCCTCCTCAGTGAGTTGTTGTAATACTCCTTGATGAACGGAATGAGAGAAATGTTTCTCATGTTCGCGCTCTTATTTTTTCGCCATGTCTTCCCTTTCACATAGCATGAAGACTTAAGGTACTGGAAATGCTGAGGTTTGACATTCTTCTTGATGTTCTTGTTAGCTGCAGTAGACAATGATATCAATAACATTAAAGAAGCATTCGGCGGTGGCCCCCACTAGCCACCTTGAGCCTTGTGAGCTAGTCGCGTGAATTATTACAGATACGACTACTCGGTCAGCGTGCTAATAATGAACCCGACCACCTGTTGCGTGCCCCACTTCACTCATGCTTTTCTCTTTCGGCGTCCACTTGTTTGTGTCGGCAGCCCGTAGTGTTGCAGAATGCCTTGTAGCGTTGACAGAAATGCCTGTGGGCCATGCTCAATAATAAAATACTGGTCCTCCAAAATCATCCACGTGGTCCGAATCCGAGAAAGTTTAAAAGGCAGGCCTTTGATAGATTTAACCAGAACGACGTCGCGGGTTGGATCAACGTGCTTGCTACATAGATTCTGATTACAAAATCTATACTTTTCAAAAATACAGGAACCTCCGAATACGTTAAAAATGCCCCCATTCTTGATCCGAATACGTTCATTACCCCTATCAAAATACATGGCCCGTACGTGGTGACTGATTGACATGATTCTGTCTCCGGGACTTCTTCGCTTGCCCCCAGTGTAATTGGCTAAGGCATCGGCAACTTCCATTCTTTCGTATTCTTGAAGATTATTCCTGATGTATTGCTGAACCTGATTTTGCTCCCGTCTGGGGTACCTGTGATTCCCTGCAAAAGTAGAGAAAATAATTAGTATGTGATCTAAAAGAGGTCAGTCCATGACTCCTAAATTAGTCCAATTTTATTTTTCAATTTTAGGAGGAATTAGAGAAAATTTTCTTAGAAAAACATGGCTGAATTTCTTCAGAAAGAATTTTCTTGCGGGTCTTTATAACTTGAAAAATGTAATGAAACCCTTTGATATTTGGCAAATTTCCCGAGGGAATTTTCTTCTTTTATGAAAATGAAATTTCAAGGGTAAATCTGTCAAGAAAATATTATTTCTATTGAAGCAGGAAAAACGTTACCAAATCCTTTATTATTCAACAAAATTTTCCAGAGAGATTTTTTGCATTCATCTTTTTAAAAATGGGACACGAATTTAATTTTTATTTTCTTTTTTAAAAAAATGGCCATGATGTTAAGTTTGAAATTTACCGATACCTAACATGGACCGACCAAAAATAAATACAAGATGAAGTTAGAAAACTTACTTTCACGGTGAAAAATACCATGTAGGTCACATAGACATGCACATGAATCGTGAGTTTAAATCTTAGCCTATCTACTCTAAAGGCTGACAAATTGAAGCGAAAGACTTACGGCAAGGCGACAATCTCGCGCACATAATCAAGATTAGTCGTGATCGCACGACGTAATCAGGATTAGCCGGGCCTCCCAACTTCGGCTGCTCGAGCTAAAAATTAAAACCACTGCTTTGGTAATCTTACCAAGCCTGAGGCCTAACTTTTAAAACTCATTTTTGAAAAGAGGTTCGGGATTGAATCTGGGCTAACTTTCGACGTGATCTCACGCCGAACGCTAGGACCAAATCACAACACCATCCTAAAACTAGTGACCCAGGTCCGGTCACGGGATGTGTGTGATGTAGTGCTAAAATGATTAAACATGCACGGCAGTTAAATACAAACACCGCTTCAAAATGTCAAAAATTGAATAACAATCTTACACACCAAACCTGCAAAACAAAGGGTTAGCCAAACACTCCACCCCTTATAACTCCCATCTGCAAAACCATTTAACACCTAAAGATCAGAATCCAACCAATTCACACCAAATGAACTTTCATGAAATTTTCTGGCCTAAGTCCTCTAAGTTCTTAAATTTTCAAAAATTAAGAACACGTCCCCAGCGGAGTCGCCAAACTGTCGCGACCCGTAGAATTAGTTTCCCAATTTTTAAAGTTAATGGATTACCAGGTTAATTAAATTGAATTAACTAGCCTAGCTCGAACTCTCCCAAGTTCTACCAAATCGTGACTTAGGTTCAATTTCATCAAAAGAAGGATTTATCTTGGAGTCGCCACTAATCATTTTGGATAGGTTGATTAGACACCTAAATAAAGCATCGGGAGAAATACTTTATTCCTACGAACCAGAGATTAATGAGTTCGGGGACTTGGTTACACTAATATTTCTACTAGCGCCCTTTCGGTACCAATTTCATGAAAATGTTCAACTTGGCAATTTTGATGAATTTTCACTTGAGATTCAAAGGTGCAATTTTTTTTTATTTTCTTTTTATGACAAGGTAAGGAACTAAATTATATGCAATGCATGCAGTTTAATCTAAATATTTACAAGATAAATTACGCGTGCAATTATCTACATGATGTGAAAATGTGCAACAAAAGCAAACCCTTTTTTTTTTATTTTTTAAAGAAAATATTACAACGTGCAATAAAAATCTCAAAAATTGGATATGCAATTTATTCCAAAGAAATGCAATATGTCCAACAAGGTATAATTGAAATTCAAATCAATCCATTTAGGCAACACAATTTCGAATATTCTAAATGATTAGAATCGTTACCTGACTTGACGGATTTGATTATCGAACTCGAACCTCGGATTTCCTCGTGGATCAAGATTGCGGATCGCGGCTCGAACGACGGGGATGGACTCGCGGATTGTATTGGTCGATGAAGATGGTAACTCCGAGCTTCGAACTCTCGTTCCCCTCAATTCCCTCTTCTAAAAGAATTCTCTCTTTTTTTTTGTTTTCTTTTTCTCTCTAAATTTTCTTCTCTCCCAAAATCTCTCCTCAAGTTTTCTTCAATCTCCAAAGTCTTCCTAATTTCTCTCTAATCTCTCCAAAAGTCCCCCCCTTCAAGGCTCTCATTCTTCCTCCTTTTATAGCTACTACCCCCCATCTTCCTTTCTCTATCTTCATCTATCATTCTAATTTTTCCACTAACTTCATCTTCCCTTCTAATTCCACCATCTTCCCTTCTTTATCTCCATCTTCCCTTCTAATTCCACCATCCTCCATTCTTTATCTCCATCTTCCCTTCTAATTCACCATCTTCCATTCTAATCTTTCCATCTCCCATTCTAATTCTTCATCTTCCCTTCTAATTCTACCATCTTCCATTCTCCATCTTTCCTTCTAATTTCTCTATCTTCCCTTCTATATCTCCCCTTCTCCATCTTCCTTTCTAATTTCTCCATCTTCCCTTCTATATCTCCCCTTCTCCATCTTCCTTTCTAATTTCTCCACTATCCCTAAAATTTTATGTATTTGCAATTCAGCCCCTGAAGTTTTATGTATTTGCAATTCAGTCCCTGTGGAAAAATTTCTTTTAAGTTCAAAACTTCATAAGCCTTTCGGCACACACCTCCTCACGCTCAATCCAATCGTTTGTCAATTTAAGCTCAAATCCTCCGTCGTTAGCCATAATAAAATGCATGACCGACAAAAAATTAAATATGCAATGCATGAAAAAATTAATTTTTGGTGAGAACAAATCCTCATTTTTTATTATGTACTACGTGAATGAAATTGTTAAAAAGTCCAAAATTT
>JAGVVM010024080.1:0-11802 GCA_019149425.1 Psidium friedrichsthalianum | reverse complement strand
CCCCGAAGATGGATGCTAGTCTGAGCAAGAGAACTTCTACCATTTACCTCATGCCCCCCGCACGCGGAATTACTCGTCTTGCCACAATGTAGGGTGTTCTGACAGGAGTAAGAAAATGAAGCGCCTCAAGAGGTTGCAATAAGACTACCTGTTAAAATATTTGGAGAGAGAATAGATGCCTCTGTGCATTGACTATATACCTTGCGAAAAAAACCCATTGCCCCGAGGAATCGATCCTGACTACCGCTCATCTCACTGGGGATTAGACTATAGGACGTGTATGGGAATGGCTTGCTTTTCATCATCCTGTCATGCCCCATTTTGTACATTCGATGCATCATATGCAATTTATGGCTCCTTATTCAAAGTTTGTAATTCAACGTGAAAAACAATCATGCATAAACCACATAATTTATGAGCATTTTTCTGATCAGGCAGATGTGCAATTAATTAAAATTTGTCACGCTTCACAAAAACAAGATGAAGGGGAACTAAGTTGCCCCCAAGCCATGCGAGCGGATCTTTCGAGTTTGAGTCGAGGACGAGCTCATTCTCATGTTTGCCCCAGAATAAGAAAAAATATGCTCGCCCTGGTTGTGTTATGCGATGACCAACATGGTCGATCGAATGCCCCTGCAAGATAGAAAGTAGAGAATTATTTCCAAAAGCAAGTGAGTCCGGAATAACATACTCCCTTATCCAAATCGAAGTTCACTATCTGTTCTGCTCATTTCCATCAGGATGGATCGCATCATGTGACTCTAGGTTTGCCAAAATTGGGAATTCCCCAAACGTAGCCACTGCTTGGAATTTGATTTTGAGTTACTGCAAATGACTTGTTTCCACACTGAATCTTACACGAGAAAAATGTACACGAAATAGGATCTTAAGATGATGGGGAAGCTTCGGTTTTGATTTGCTTCAGTGGTAACAATCAAAAACATGTCTTCTAGCTTGGCACCTACGAGAAGAAAATTGGGTGTCACTTTGAAAGACATATGAGACAGAGAGAGGGTATTCCCTTCTTCCAATTTGGAGCTTGCTAACAATTTGCCCCATTCTCAATCAAGTCAGGCTTTGGCAGAATCCAAAATTGCCCCGTACATGCCCCAGTTGGGAGTTCGGCTTTGGGAATTTGGTGGTTAAGGACTTCTTCTATTTGCCCGGTGTTCCCTTAGCTGACGTCGCATGGTCAAAGGATCGGTGAAGCAAAGATTTGCTTTGATCGATCGATATCTTGATGTACCTCATGTAGTTTACACCACTTGTGAAGAGTTGATGAAGGACAAATCATGCATAAACCATGCTAAGTGTGAGCATTTTCGAGCATACGAAATAACCTTCAACAACTCATGAGATTTTGTGAAAATCTTGATGAACAAATCATGCAAGCATGCAAGAAGGCTCTGGGGATCATGGGTTGCCCATGTTCATGTGAATGAGTTGTAGAAACTCTGGCATCTGCTCTAAGAATTCCAAAACTTTTGGATTCTATTGAGTTTTAAAAGGGAAGTGATACTCACCTGTCTGGCACAGTGATGACCCCTGCAGAAATGAAAGGGAAGTTGTTAGTATACGTTCTCATATTCTGGAAAAAATTGGAACGATACTGCTTTACCCTTGTATGTACTTCTTATGGACTTGAATTGAAGAAGTTCCTTCATTTGGATCGGATTGTATGTCCCTGTAAGAAGAAAAGCTGAGTGTCATCTCGAGGATAACATGATACAGATAGGACGCACTCGGTTTTGCCCAGTTGGGATTCGCCATAGTTTGCCCCATTTTTTGTCAGGATGGGTTACGCCGAGTAGGCGACATCTAGAATTGCCCCTGATTTGGCCTGAGTCGAAGATTGGACATCTGGCCTCTGGGTAGGTTAATCATTTCTGCACCTGAGTAACTCATGGATAAAGTAGGCAAGGCCGTCCAAGGATCGATTATGACTTGATTCCTCACTTGAGCTCATTGGATAATTTTTTCGAGTTATTTTGAACGTCAAGCATCAGCTCTTCTCAGCTACTTGTGATGATTTTTTTTTGTTTGTTGTTTTTTTTTTAGAACATCTCCTGTCAAAAGGGGAAGAAGACATGTCAAACATGAGATTAAAAAGGGTAAATTGGAATCGATACCGAGTTACCCTTCACTTTGAGCTTGCCACATAAGTGTTTCGCCTGGCACTGTCATTTTTCATGCCATCGAGCTCGCAAGATCGCAGGCGTCCATGGAGGTCCATTGTTTCAATTTAAGGATTGACTTTAGGGCAACTATTGAGTTTTAAAAGGGAAGTGATACTCACCTGTCTGGCACAGTGATGACCCCTGCAGAAATGAAAGGGAATGTGTTAGTATACGTTCTCATATTCTGGAAAAAAATTGGGACGATACTGCTTTACCCTTGTATGTTGAATGTTTTGCGTGACCTCTTTATCAAGTTCACTGGATTGAGTTTTTTTTCAACTTTCGTGGGCCGCTTCACCATTAGGACCAAGGTCGTGGCAAAGTATTGGCCTTGATTCTGGTAGTCGAGCATTCTTCGTTCCTTTCAAAAGGAAACGTGCAAAACTGTTTTATTTATTTAAAACACTTACAACATTCCCCATCTTCGGGGATCGAACTCGGGACGTTTCGGACCAGTGCCATTCCCCGTGCCATCTGGTCCACGAGACCACAGGCGTCCTGGAGGCTTCCTTTTAAGGTTAATCTTCGGATGGTACGGTCTTGTCGTATTGGGCAAATCTACACCACGACGCTTCTCGAGGCAATTTACAACGCCTGTTAAGACAGAATAGAGGTAATTCAGAACGCGATATGATCATGGGTAGATTGGAACGATACAAAACTACCCATCTCTGAGGTTGCTTGAGTTTTTCACTCGTATTTTTCTTTATTTGAAGCCGTCCATTTAGTGACAGTGCTCAGGCATTGATTTGCCCCCGGTTTCGTTTAACAAGAGGACTTCACATTCGGGTACGACTGTATTCTTGGGCAGTTCGCAAATTCCTGAAAATACAAGGAATTCAATTTAAAACTTGGAACAATTTGAGGGTAAATGGAAACGATACGGATTTACCCTTCGAGTTTACACGGATTTTTAGTCGCGATTAATTCGCCGCGAATTTGGTGCGGTGGCGGACACGAGCACTTAACGGGGGAAAGGGAAATGATTGCTTCTTACTTTGCGTTAATTCCATACATCATAAAAGCAGAAAATATTATGCAAGGGAATGAAAGCGTATGTATTCTGGATTAGTTTTTCTTCCTCTGCAGGCTCTCCAATGGAGCAGGCTTCTTTCGGATCAGGTACACATCAGCCATATTGAAGGTCCGGTGGTCACTGGCTGAGCATGCGCATCACAGCCCCGATACTCCACCGACGTCAAACTGGTCGATCATGGCTAAAAAATCATCGTCAATGTCCGCTTGGTGGTGATTCGTCCCCTCTTTCTCGGGCGGTATCGATGCTGATCCAGTAGGATTGGTCTTTTTGTACCCTGCTCCAACAGAACTCGATCCTGTTATAAACTGATCTAACTCACCTTTTAAACGAGCATTCTCGATCTTCAGGTACTGTCTTTCGTCGAGCGCGAGGAGGTTATGGCAGTTGGGGCAAGGTGGAGTCGAAAGCTTCCTTGTACCTCTTGTTCTCTGCTCGGAGTTTTTCATTTTCAGCTTTCAAAAACTCAACTTCACTGCGCTCGTGTTGAGCCCTTACTCGGGTTCGCCTGTTTTGAAACCAAAACTTGATTTGCAGAAGGTTCAACCCTGTTTCTTGGCTTATTTTCCTCTCTGTTTGTCATCCGGCATAGGGTACCTTTTGAAGAAATCTTCAAGCTTTTGAATTTGAGACTCGGTGTGACGCCGACGACGCTTCCTTTGACCCTGGTTGTTGTTGTCTGTATTGTTATCGAGGTCTTCAACGTCATCGGGGAAGGGCCAGGCTCCATGGTATGAATTCCAAACATGGCATCGAACTGCTTCTCCCATGTTCAGCAAGTAGCGATAGTTCTCGAGATTGTTGGGTTGAGACATCCTTGATTGCTTAAGGTTCTCTCAAGGTTTGCTACTCTCCCTCGTATTTTCACTCTCTCTGAATTTTTAACGACCGTGTATGTTTGAAACTCTCTTCTGAGCATGGATGAAGGTTTCCAGGAGAACGTCTCCTTTAAAACCTAGGCATGGATTTAGAAATCGTATCGCCTTCCAAGATTTCTGTCTTTTTCAACCTTTTTACCGTGTCTCCTGCACGGTTTGTCTTTTCTCTTTTTCATAGTGGTAGGGGTCTCGTCGTTATCTCCACCGTCGATTCGCTGGCGAGTTCTCCAATAAAGACGAATCTCATTTCCTGGTCTCCCCACTCAGCTCGTCTTTTCGTTTTTCTTTTTCAAAGTGGTGGGTCACGTCCAACTTTTCGCAGAGACGTCGGATTTGCTTGGCTCGAGATTGCAGCGACGGAATTCGAGCCAACAAGGGTGACACCGACAGGGAATGGCAGATAGGAAAGTTTGACTAGTTGATACTGTCACTACGAAATCAATATTTAGTTCAAAGCAGATTACTATCTTCGCATTCCACTATCTGCCCTGACTCTCTCGCTTCAATACTTTCGCCGTCCGCTCGCCTTGATTTTCCTCTTCTCGATAATGGCCAATCTTCCTACACACATCTTCCCAGCTGAAATTACGTTCAAATGGGAAAGGCTTTATCACCTTCTTGGTCGAGGCTATGTTTACATAGCCCATCATCCGAGTGTCGAAGCTGAGATCCTCGGTTTGTTCGGGAGATAAATGCTTCTTCCGTTGTGGGCACCAACTTGGAGAGGGAATACAGGGCGTTCCCTCACGTCTTCATCAATTTTCTGGAGTCTTGCCGAAACACCCAGGAAACGGTCACCTTATCCCGCATCGTGAACGCTCGCTATCAGGACCGATCAGAATGCTTGGCGTTTGCAGAACACTCAGTCGCCCGATATAAGAAGACCATCAGGTCCGCAGATGAACGGGTTTCGCTGTTGGTTCATGAGAGAGAAAAGCTGGTGGAGCGCCTAGCTTTGAACCAGACATACTTTGAGCATGATCCGAGCGATATTGTGATGAAGTTCAGATGCAAGTGGCTGGAGGATAGGCTTGACGATCTAACAGCGGATATAGCTTTCGAGAGGGACCTGATCAATAATTTGAAACTCGCTGCTGAACACCATGAGATGAATGCAGCTAGGCACAAGGAGAAATGTACCCATCTGTTCTTCAAGCTTGCAGATCTCGAATCCCAGGTTGCTCGGTGTAGGCAGAGTATTAACTTCATGGAGAGTCAGTTGAACTCTTTTGTAATGCTTATCAGGACTCAGTTCGGCTTTACTTTTCCTCCCCAGTGAGCTATTGTAATACTCCTTGATGAATGAAATGAGAGAAATATTTGTGCTTTTATTTTCCGCCATTTCTTCTCTTCCGCATAGCATGAATGACCTTAGGTACTGGAAACGCTGAGGTTTAACATTCTTCTTGATGTCTTGCTTGCTGCTGCAGATGATGATCTCGAGAATATTAAAGAAGCTTTCGGCAGCGGCCCCACTAGCCTTGAGACTGCGTTCGAGACCGTGATTGTACGTGAATATGACAACTCGATCAGTGCGCCAATAAATGAATCAAGCCACCTGTTGCGTGCCCCTACTTCACTCATGCTTTGTACCTTTCGGCGTCAACTTATTGGTGTTAGTCGACTGTAATATGGGGAGGAACGCCTGTGGGTCATGCTCGGCAAAAATACTGGTCCTCCAAAATCTTCCATGTGGTTCGAATATCGTTATGCTTTTTCAAAAAATACAGAAATCCTCCTCCAATACATAAGCGTAATCCCAGGTCTGACGGATACATTCACTACGCCATCCAAATACATTCACTACGCGCCTAATTGACATGCTTGTCTTCGGACTTCTTCGCTTGCCCCCAGGGTGATTGGCTAAGGCATCAGCAATTTCCATTCTTTCGTATTCTGAAGTTATTCCTGATGTATTGCCGAATTTGATTTTGCTCCCGCCTGGGGTACCTGTATTCCCTGCAAAAGTAAAGAAATAATTAGTATGTGATCTAAGAGGTCGGTCCATGACTCCTAAATTAGTCCAGTTTTTTATTTTTTCAAAATTAGAGGAAATTTTCTTAGAAAAACATGGGTGAATTTTTTCAGAAAAAATTTTCTTGCAGATTTATAACTTAGAAAAAATGTGACAAATCCTTTGATATTTTACCAAATTTCTCGGAAGAGTTTCCCTTTTTATCAGAATGAAATTTCAAGGTAAATTTGTTGAAAATCTCATTTCTATTGAAGCATGAAAGATGTGACAAAATCTTTATTGGTCAACAAAATTCCCAGAAGGGATTTTTCACATTTATTTTTTTTCAAAAATGGGACACCAATTTAATTTATTTTCTTTTGAAAAATGACCATGATGTTAATTAAAAATTTTACCGACCTAACATGGACCGACCAAAATAAATACAAGATGAAGTTAGAAAACTTACTTTCACCGTGAAAAATACCATGTAGGTCACATAGACATGCACATGAATCGTGAGTTTAAATCTTAGCCTATCTACTCTAAAGGCTGACAAATTGAAGCGAAAGACTTACGGCAAGGCGACAATCTCGCGCACATAATCAAGATTAGCCGTGATCCCACGACGTAATCAGGATTAGCCGGGCCTTCCCACTTCGGCTGCTCGAGCTAAAAATTAAAACCACTGCTTTGGTAATCTTACCAAGCCTGAGGCCTAACTTTTAAAACTCATTTTTGAAAAGAGGTTCGGGATTGAATCTGGGCTAACTTTCGACGTGATCTCACGCCGAACGCTAGAACCAAATCACAATACCATCCTAAAACTAGTGGCCCAGGTCCGGCCACGGGACGTGTGTGATGTAGTGCTAAAAGCAATTAAACATGCACAACAATTAAATCAAACACCGCTTCAAAAATGTGCAAAATTTAAACAAACAATTCCAACCAAACCTGCAAAACAAAGGGTTAGCCAAACACTCCACCCTTATAACTCCCATCTGCAAAACCATTTAACACCTAAAGATCAGAATCCACCCAATTCACACCAAATGAATTTCATGAAATTTTCTGGCCTAAGTCCTCTAAGTTCTTAAATTTTCAAAAATTAAGAACAGTCCCCAGCGGAGTCGCCAAGCTGTCGCGACCTAAAAAAATCGTTTCCCAATTTTTAAAGTTAATGGATTACCAGGTTAATTAAATTGAATTAACTAGCCTAGCTCGAACTCTCCCAAGTTCTACCAAATCGTGACTTAGGTTCAATTTCATCAAAAGAAGGATTTATCTTGGAGTCGCCACTAATCATTTTGGATAGGTTGATTAGACACCTAAATAAAGCATCGGGAGAAATACTTTATTCCTACGAACCAGAGATTAATGAGTTCGGGGACTTGGTTACACTAATATTTCTACTAGCGCCCTTTCGGTACCAATTTCATGAAAATGTTCAACTTGGCAATTTTGATGAATTTTCACTTGAGATTCAAAGGTGCAATTTTTTTTATTTTCTTTTTATGACAAGGTAAGGAACTAAATTATATGCAATGCATGCAGTTTAATCTAAATATTTACAAGATAAATACGCGTGCAATTATCTACATGATGTGAAAATGTGCAACAAAAGCAAACCCTTTTTTTTTTTTTTTAAAGAAAAATATTACAACGTGCAATAAAAATCTCAAAAATTGGATATGCAATTTATTCCAAAGAAATGCAATATGTCCAACAAGGTATAATCGAAATTCAAATCAATCCATTTAGGCAACACAATTTCGAATATTCTAAATGATTAGAATCGTTACCTGACTTGACGGATTTGATTATCGAACTCGAACCTCGGATTTCCTCGTGGATCAAGATTGCGGATCGCGGCTCGAACGACGGGGATGGACTCGCGGATTGTATTGGTCGATGAAGATGGTAACTCCGAGCTTCGAACTCTCGTTCCCTCAATTCTCTCTTCTAAAAGAATTCTCTCTTTTTTTGTTTCTTTTTCTCTCTAAATTTTCTTCTCTCCAAAATCTCTCCTCAAGTTTTCTTCAATCTCCAAAGTCTTCCTAATTTCTCTCTAATCTCTCCAAAAGTCCCCCCCTTCAAGGCTCTCATTCTTCCTCCTTTTATAGCCTACTCCCCCATCTTCCTTTCTCTATCTTCATCTATCATTCTAATTTTTCCACTAACTTCATCTTCCCTTCTAATTCCACCATCTTCCCTTCTTTATCTCCATCTCCCCTTCTAATTCCACCATCCTCCATTCTTTATCTCCATCTTCCCTTCTAATTCACCATCTTCCATTCTAATCTTTCCATCTCCCATTCTAATTCTTCATCTTCCCTTCTAATTCTACCATCTTCCATTCTCCATCTTTCCTTCTAATTTCTCTATCTTCCCTTCTATATCTCCCCTTCTCCATCTTCCTTTCTAATTTCTCCATCTTCCCTTCTATATCTCCCCTTCTCCATCTTCCTTTCTAATTTCTCCACTATCCCTAAAATTTATGTATTTGCAATTCAGCCCCTGAAGTTTTATGTATTTGCAATTCAGTCCTGAAGTTTTATGTATTTGCAATTCAGTCCCTGTGGAAAAATTTCTTTTAAGTTCAAAACTTCATAAGCCTTTCGGCACACCTCCCTCACGCTCAATCCAATCGTTTGTCAATTTAAGCTCAAATCCTCCGTCGTTAGCCATAATAAAATGACCGACTATGACCCGACAAAAAATTAATTTTTGGTGAGAACAAATCCTCATTTTTTTTATGTACTTAAGTGAATGAATTTTAAAAAGTCAAAATTTAGGTGTCAAACAGTTCAAAATTTGATTTTCCTAAGTTTATGTGGACACGTTCAAATAGATGAAAATAAGAGTCCTGAAGTATCACGCGGCTCCAACACATACTACAATAAGGTTTAGGACTTTAGGAATAAATTTTCCACCAAATAATTCCACCAAATGATGATGGCATTTTTTCTCTTTATCAGTGATTTGTAACTGTGCTCAAAAGGTTGGCTCTCGCAGGTCTATTACTAGTGATTGGGGAAAATATTCAGTGGTTGCCAAAACTCCAAATCAACTGCTGATTTGGCATGCAACTTACCTCATACCCAATAATGAAGTGATATGTGTCTGCTGAGTTGGTATTAAAAAAATAAAAACCAACTTCTCTTTCGTCCTCCTCCATTCTTCGTTCTTCTCCCTCCTAACCAGTGAAATTTTCTTTGATTAAGTACAATGGCTAGGCGGCGAGGTCCATGCTGGCCACTGTTGGGGCGAGCCTCGCCAGCGCTGGGGGAGGCCGGCTACTAAGGCAAGGCGACCTCGCCCAGATCCCAGATCTGGCCTGGGGCGGGGTCGGCCAGCTCGCCGTCCATGCCGAGGCCATACCATGGACGGCGAGGCGTGACTCTGGGTGAGGTCGACCAGCCATGGTGAGGCTCGCCGTACCAAGCCGACCTCGCCCAGCCATGCGAGCCAAGAGTTGGGTGGACACCAACCAACGAAGGTAGCAGAAGATGAAAAGTTGCAAAAATCAGGGCAAAATATTTGGGCGAGGTCACTTGCGGATGAGCCTCACTCAATCTCGAGGACGAAGCCATGACTTTGACCCAATCCTTGCTCTCCGCCTTGGCGAGGCCGCCATGGCTGGTCACCCTCGCCCCAGCCAAATTGGACGAGTCGCGCCTCGCCGTGGCCGGCCTCACCTAGGTCACCACACCAGCGACAACAGGAGGAAGAAGAAAGGAGGAAAACGAAAAGTAAGAGAGAAGAAAAGAAAAGAAAATTAAAATTAAAATTAAATTGAAAATATTAAAATTATTAATAAAAATTATCCATGTCAATGCCGGTGTCCACATCAATACCGAGTAGCAGTCAAGTCATCAATTGACTAAAGTTGATCGGATAGACTGAATTGATACAAAATGTAAAATATTTAGGATTAAATTGGCATAAAAAAAGCTACAACCGAATTGACATAAATGTAAAAATTTTAGAAATTGATTAATAAAATTAAAAAATTTAGAACTGAATTAATAAAAATGTAATAGATTTAGAGCTTTTTTCGATAATTTTCTACGCTTGAGATGAGATGTTTACAACACTTGAACTAGGAGTTTGTTGTTGCCTTGACACTTGAGATGAGGTGATTGGTCGGAATAGACGAAAATATCCTGCTTCACGAGCACCAAAATATTTTGTGACATTACCACAAATCTCCCTAGTTGTTTGTTGCCTCAACACAAATATTAATAGATGAAATCTCCCTAGTTTTTTTTTTTTTTGACATTACTGAAGAGGGAGTTTCTGCTCCTTGTCACGAGGAAAGCAACATTGAATAGACGAAGGAATTGAGATTTAGCAAGGCAGGACCAGTATTGCCTGCGACGCATCTGATTTGCTGACGTTTGGCAAAGGAACCGTGAGCGATACCCATGCCTTACCTTTCAGCAGAGTGTCGTAGCGATCCACCTACGTCGAGGGTGAGTACTCATCGGAAGATTGCTTTCGACGACTTGGCTGGAAGGGTTTTTGTTCCTACGGTGAGAAACCCAGAGAGGGAGAAGGCAATGTGAATAAAAAAATCATACCTTGGAAAGTGCTGAAAAGAGGTGGAGATCTAAAAAGAGGAGTCGCATCGTCGGGAGATGAGAATGATGAGGTACATGTCAAAAAGTGGGGTCTAATACGGTCAAACAAAATTTCAAACAAATTAGCTGACAATGTATTTAAGAGAATTAGAATTCTTTTGAAAGAGAACGTATGTTGATACTCAAAAATCAGCTTGAGCCTAAGCAAGTGGGAAGGCCGGTGGAGCGTCGTCGACACGAGAATCCAGTACGCCTAAGAACATGTTGGCGTTCGAGTATAGGTCATAGCCAATAATCGAGTAGAGGATAGCATCGGCCACACCAAATAAATGGTATAGAATGAAGACTTGTGAGCAGGGGAGATGAAGTCAAAGGTTCAACCGCCTAATGGATTAGAAGAGTAATTACCAAAGGGACTCAAAAATCTAGGAATAGATTAGTATTTAGAAGAAACCGCTACCAGCGGTTATCTCTCACGATCAATAAATAGTCAAAGAAGAACCTTCGTAAAGAGCCCGCAATCAATAACCCTTATCAATTTCCCTTCAATTTATCTTACCAGTTCTTTATTCCTGCTTATTTTTTTTGTTTACTTTATTTGTTTTACTCTTAGCGTAACCATTATCTCTCACTTCCTGTTCGAATCGCATAGAACCTGATTCATTCTAAAAGCTGAATATCACAACATTTGGTAAAAGATATTCATTGCGGATTATTTCCGACGAAACACGTACGTATTTTAGACCTAATGCACATTCCCTTACAATCTTGCGTATAAAGTAGTCTAATTGCTTTAGACTATGTCGATAATTTCTTAAGATCCTAGACATGCTTTATAAAAATAACTTTTAGCACAAGTGGTTGCAAGTGATACTACATTTCAATGATTAAATGAAGTCTATCATTGGATACTACAATATTTAATAATCTCAAAAGTGAGATGTCTAAATTTCTGTATGTGATAAATAGCTTAAAGTATTCAAGAAATTACCTTTCCGACGAAAAAAAATATATCAACAAAAGTAAAGGAAAGCTCAACAGTGCAAACCCTGAACTAGGCCTAATACTCAAAAAACCTCAAACTTTAGTCTTTGTCCCAATTATATCCCAAAACTTTTTTTTTGTCTCATAAAAAACCCCAACTTTGACCTCTAGTCCACAATTATATCCAAAA
>JAGVVM010024079.1:0-15250 GCA_019149425.1 Psidium friedrichsthalianum | reverse complement strand
TGAAACGCCAGGCCACCGTCCGCCCTCCTTCGCCGTCTCAGCCGCCCCACCGGTCCTAAATAGGTAAGGCTTTATTCACGAATCTTGACCTAGCTAGATTGTATGCATATGTGGTTGGTTGGTTTAGTTGCTAATCAAGGTGATTAGTGGGTAATAAGTATAATTTATGTTATTTGGGCTTAGGCATTCGGGTTTGGCATAGTGCCGTGCGTGTGGGCCGCTTGAGGAGAAATTTGGGCCTCGGGATTATTTGTTTGGGCTGAAATTGGTGAAATGGGAGTGTTTCTATAATGGGCCTAAGTTGAACTAATGGCTTGGGGTTCAATTTGATACTAATTGGGCCTAAACAAGTCTAATTGGACCAATTTGGTTATGGGCCTTGGTTGGACGAAAATGAGTATAGTTGGGCCCAATTTTGTAATTAAATTATTAATCATAAGGCCGCAATGATGCATATGGGCTTAGGACATCATTTTGGGCCTAAAATGGAACGAAATTGGACCAATTTGACCAACTTGTGAAAATTGGGCTTGGCCTACCCGAATTAACATTAATATGGGCCTTAAATTACTTAATGCCTTAAGGATTTATTAATGGGCCCGAGATTGTTATGGGCCCTTAGTTATAATTGGGCTGTACTTAATTTAATAAGCCCCCAGACTTGGTTCAATGGCCTGAACCGTTCCTTGACTTCGAACCTTAATGGCCCAACTCAATTATTTAGGGCTCGAACACTGTGATGGCCGACTATCTTAGTGGGACTTAATTACCCTTGTGGGCCTTGGGCCTTGGACCGGCTTAGGGCCCATTTGAACTTGAAACCCTCTAATTGGGCCTCTTGAACCAACTTTGGGGGCCTAATGCGACTATAACCAAGGGGTTAATTAAAACACGGAATCATGTCGTCATGGGAACCTTGACTCCTAGGGGACTGATCTGAGTGAATGGGCTAGCCGAGTTATCAAGCCACTGAGACGAGGAATCTAAGAGATATGGGGCTTGGCTAGAGAAATGGCATGAGTTATACCTTTGAGCCTGTGTCTGTCTGGGAAACTGCATGGGGGTGCTAGCTTCTTATAGTTTGGATTGATGAGTACTAACTGATTGAGGATCTCTTGATATGCTCTGTAACTGGTTTATTGCCATTTCTGGCATGCTCTAATGTCTGATTGCTGATTGCAATCATGTGGGCCCCGCTACATTGAGGGCATGGCATGAGTCACCAGTGATGTGACGTGAGAATGTGCGCCCTATTGGAAATGGAGAGAAAAGGGAGGCCAACTTAAGGCGTTCGAGACCGCAGTGTGGTATTTCCGGTGGCACTGGAATAGCCCTGATGGGATTTGGAGTGATAGATGGGTAATGGTCCATTGGGACCCGTATGGCCGATCGAGCCTGAGTATATCCATTGGGATCACGATATGGCCGTTGAGGCTTGTAGCATTGCATATAGCATCTGGCTTGACTCTTTTGTGGCCCGTCTATATGATATGACTGTGTTGTGATATTTGTAACGTCTAGTAGCTGTTGGGATCTGGTACCGAGGGACTGAGAGTGTCTGAACCCTGGACCGCGAACCTAGTCCACTGAATAGGACCGACCCCATTAGTATACGCTATCCTACGTTAGGATTAGTGGTGAGATTATTGAGTTTTCGACTCATGGGCGGCGGTTGCCCTTCTTTACAGATCCAGGTCACCGATGATGGCTGCACCGCGATGCTTTTTGGACTGCCAGTACAGATGGATACTGAGATCACCCTCCATTTTGATATGCACGCCACTCTGTGGCATAGGCATGTGACTACCGTGTTAGTAGATCAGGGTGGACCTTATCTTGTACCCCATAGATACGAGGCCTGGTTTAGAGAGGGCCTGTATGGCTTCGAGGGACCTCAGAGAGACTCCCCGATTCCCATGGAGGACGACCCGATCTTTGCAGCCAGCAGAGTATGGTGGCGAGGTGTCGACCCCGACCCACTGCAGGAGATGCCGTCCCCTGGACGATCCGAGATAGATGGTCACGAGGAGGGGTGACGCATGGACACAGATGAGGAGGATCCAGAGGAGGACCCCGAGGAGGATCCCGAGGAGGAGCTCGAGGTGGACTGAGAGATACTGTACTGGTCTAGATTTTGAGAGAGCGTAGATAGCTTGACCATAGTGAGGTTTTCTTTTGGGGTCTGTATCTAACGCTTGTTATATATATATGTTGTGTATCGCCTTTTGTAAAAGTGTTCTTGTCTTTCATGCTACCCTGTATCTTGTGTATGTATGCATGTTTAGAAGGCACGCTTCCGCAGGTTTAGATTGTTGTTTCGCGCTAGCGTCACTTGGCCGCGATGAGCATCCTGGGCCGTCGCTATTCGTAGGCCAGGTGTACGCAGGGTTTCGTCGATGTGAACAGGGGTGTCGCGTGCTCGATTGGGGTTCGGGGCGTGACATCCCCTTTCGAGTGGTATCAGAGCAAGGTCAGCTCGATACGAGACCGTTCGAGGATCTGGAGTGATAAGGCTGACAGATTTGGGGTAGTTAGATAGAAAGACCTTAGACCTAAGGATTAGGAAAGGGTAGAATGCATGAATTGATTGGCGCATGTGGTTGCAGAGTTAGATGACTAGTCTAGTACGAATATAGACTATGTTGTTTTGAACTAATCTGCAGATGCGTCAGGACCTGAGGTAAGGTTCTAAAGCATAGCCCCATGAGTTGGGTGCTTGGTGCTGATTGCTGGTGGGTAGTTGCTAGATACTGCTTGTGTTTGTATGCCTAGTCGGCTGTCGTGCGCTGCTTGACCATCATGCATTGCACGATTTCTGCATCAAAAAAAAACTGGTTTAAAATGAAGTTGATTTAAAATAAAGATTTGAGGATTTGAAAAGCGCATGCATCATATTTTATTGGGTTGGGTAACCGTCAGCCTGGTATGGGACAGGTCTGACGGGACGTCTAAAAACTGCAATGAAGCGTGGTATGGGACACGTGGAGTGGGATTCTCTCTGGCTATGGGTGACCTAGGACAACTGTTCGCACCAAGAAATGAGGAGGCGGGGAGTGGTCGCCGGGGCAGAGACCCGATCAAGGAGCGGCTCCCGACAGGCTTCTAGTTGAGGTGGCGAATGGAGTGGCCTAGGTTGTGCATTGTCAGGGTGAGTCTAGGTGTCTTCCTAGTCCAATTGCATTTAAAAGCTGCAGCGAACTTTTCATGCATATTCATGTCAGTGGACGCGACAGTGGACGAAAGCTTGATTGCTAGTTTTAGAATTCGAATTCCTGAATGGGAATTTCGTTGGTATAGGTGTGAGTGAGAACTAGAAAGGATGAGCAATAGGGCAGAAGACCCAGTGCTGGAGCGTCGAGTTCAAGGGCTCCTGCGCCTGAAGGAGACCTAAGGATAGAAGAGATGATGAGGGTATTGACTGAAGCCAGCAATTGATGGGTAGGCAGGCTGCTGAGAGAGCTGCCACTGTTGCCCAAGCAGCTGAGGCCGCCTTGGCCGCTGCAAATGGAGCCCATGGGGGCAATGGGCATGGCAATGGGGGACGTCAGACCCATCACATAGTAGAGCAGTTTCTGAAGCTGCAACCCTCGAAGTTTGATGGCACTGGAGGACCAGAAGTAGCTGCCTCGTGGATCGAGCAGCTGGAGAAGGCATTTACAGTGCTTGGATGCACAGATGAAGAGAAGGTCTCATTGGCGACCTACCAGCTCCAGAACACCGCTGATGATTGGTGGAAGGCCACCAGAGGACGAGTCTTTCCTGATGGCATGAGGCCAAACTGGGCTGCTTTCTGCGCAGCGTTTAATGGCAAGTACTTCTCCGAGGCGGCCCAGGAGAGGAAGATGGAGGAATTTATCAGACTTCGCCAAGGGTCAATGACAGTGGACCAGTATGAAGGCGAGTTTGCTAGACTATCCAAGTTTGCTCGAAGGCTGATTGAGGACCCGTGGGACAAGGCCAGGAGGTTCAGAGAAGGCTGAGGCCCGAGCTGAAGAGTATGATAATCGCTACTGGGCTGAGAGACTACAACGAGATCTATGAGAGAGCCCTGGCTATAGAGCGGGATCTACAGGAGAAGGCTGCCGCATCTGGATCGCGGTTCATGCCAAATAGGAACTTCAGAGATTTCGGCAAGAGGCCGATGAAGATAACCGCAGGTTCGTCCCACCTGCGAGGAGAATTTGGGAAAGCCATCACACCCTGGAATCAGAACTGCCGTGACTGTGGCAGAAGGCATGGGAACGGCCCCTGTCCAAGGAAGACGGGGGATGCTTCAGGTGTGGTCAGATGGGGCACATTCAAAGGAACTGCCCGAGGAATGGTCCAAGACCCCAGTTCCAACCGCAGCAGCAGCCGCAGATGGCCAATGCACCGCAAGGAATTCTGAACCGTCCACCTGCTCAGGGACGAGTCTATGCTGTGGCGCGTAAGGATGCTGAGAATGCGCCAGGGGTGATCACAGGTACCGTTTCTCTCTGTGGTCACACCGCTTATGCTTTATTTGATCCGGGTGCATCCCATTCGTTTATATCTGCACGTTTTGCTGAGTTGGCTGGAATAGAAACTAGACCGTTGGATGTTGTATTGCATGTGGCCACCCCGTTGAAAGATAAAGTAATTGTTATGTTAGGGTGTAAGGGGTGTGAGATAGCTCTGGGAAATAGAGTCGAGGAGATTGACTTAGCTGTCCTGCCCATGTATGATTTTGACTTGATTGTTGGCATGGACTGGTTGGTTAGACATGGAGCAGTTATTGACTGCAGTAGGAGTACTAATAAGGCTGAACCCAGTAGATGGGCCTGATTATGAGTTTAAAGGAAATCGAGGTGGAACCTCAATTCCTTGGATTTCTGCGATAGAAGCAACCAAGCTGATGGATCAGGGTTGCCTAGGATTCTTGGCATCTGTAATAGATTCGTCGGCTCAAGAGGTGAAGTTGGAGGAGGTGCCTATAGTAAGGGAATACTCCGATGTGTTTCCTCAAGAATTGCCTGGCTTGCCACCAGAGCGTGAAGTGGAGTTTGTAATTGAGTTGGCACCTGGAACTGAGCCAATCTCAAAAGCACCGTATAGGATGGCACTATCTGAATTGAAAGAGCTGAAGGTGCAGATGCAAGAGCTACTGGATAAAGGATTTATCCGCCCCAGTGCTTCGCCATGGGGAGCTCCGGTGCTGTTCGTTAAGAAAAAGGACGGATCACTAAGGCTGTGTATAGACTATCGACAGCTGAACCAAGTGACGATCAAGAACAAGTATCCCCTGCCAAGGATAGATGACCTGTTTGATCAGCTGGAAGGAGCGTGCGTGTTCTCCAAGATAGACCTGAGGACAGGTTACCACCAGCTAAGGATTAAGAAGAGGATATCCCGAAGACTGCCTTTAGGACGAGATATGGGCATTATGAATTTACAGTCATGCCATTTGGGCTGACGAATGCCCCAGCAGCATTCATGGATATGATGAACAGAGTGTTCAAGAAGTTCTTGGATCGATTCGTGATAGTCTTCATTGACGATATCCTGGTGTACTCGAAGAATTCTGAGGACCACGAGGAACACTTGAGGATTGTTCTGCAGACGTTAAGGGAGCACTCACTGTATGCAAAGTTCAGCAAGTGTGAGTTCTGGCTGAACAGAGTGGCGTTTCTTGGACACATTGTATCAGGAGAAGGGATATCAGTGGATCCAGCTAAGATTGAAGCTGTAGAGAAATGGCCAAGGCCAACAACCGTGACTGAAATAAGAAGCTTCCTTGGATTGGCTGGCTATTACCGACGCTTCGTGGAAAGGTTCTCCGCGATAGCCGCTCCGATGACAAGACTGTTAAAGAAGGAGTCGAAGTTTGAATGGAATGCAAAGTGTGAGGAAAGTTTTCAGGAGTTGAAGGATAGGCTAACTTCCGCGCCAGTGTTAACCATCCCATCCGGACCTGGAGGATTTGAGATTTACAGCGATGCTTCGCTAAGAGGTCTAGGATGTGTCTTGATGCAACATGGACGAGTAGTGGCGTATGCATCTCGACAGCTGAGGCCGCATGAGATGAATTATCCGACGCATGACTTGGAGCTGGCAGCCATAGTGTTCGCATTGAAGATTTGGAGACACTATCTGGTGGGAGAGAAATTCCAGATATATACAGATCACCAGAGTCTAAAGTATTTGTTCTCGCAGAAGGAGCTTAACATGAGACAGCGTCGATGGATGGAACTGCTGAAAGACTATGATTGTGATATTCTTTACCATCCAGGAAAGGCGAATAAGGTGGCGGATGCTCTGAGCAGAAAGTCGAGCATCGCGCATATGATGGTTAAGGAATGGACGTTGCTGGAGGAAATCAGAGACTCTGAGTTCAAGGTTGAGGTAGGAAGCCTCTCGAGCTTAATGGCCACACTGCAGATTGAACCCGAGATTCAATTGAGGGTTAAAGAGTTGCAGTCTACGGACCCAGATATTCAGAAGATTGTGATGATGGATGCAGAAGAGAGGAAAGATGACTTCAAGGTGACTGAGGACGGGATAGTGAAATTTAGAGGACGTCTGTGTGTGCCAAACGACGAAGAGTTGAAGGAAAGGATTCTATCAGAGGCACACAGGAGTAATTACAGTATCCACCCCGGAAGTACGAAGATGTACCAGAATCTGCGTCAGCACTACTGGTGGAATGGAATGAAGGTGGATGTGGCTAAACATGTAGCCAAGTGCTTGACATGTCAACAAGTAAAGGCACAACATTGCAAGCCTGGAGGACTGTTGCAACCATTGGAGATCCCAGAATGGAAGTGGGAGCACATCACCATGGATTTCGTGACAGGACTGCCAGGAGTCAGAGAGGAAATGACTCAATCTGGGTGATAGTGGACAGATTGACCAAGTCTGCACATTTTATCGCAGTGCGAAAGGATTCCACATTGGAGAAGCTGGCTGAACTGTATGTGAGACAGATTGTAAGACTGCATGGAGTGCCAGTAAGCATTGTATCAGATCGAGATCCTCGCTTCACAGCCACATTTTGGAAAGTCTGCAGGGTGCTTGGGACAGAGTTGAGGTTCAGTACAGCCTACCACCCTCAGACTGATGGTCAGTCGGAAAGGACCATACAGACTCTGGAGGATATGCTGAGAGCGTGTGTCATGACTTCAAAGGTGGCTGGGAGGAGCAACTACACTTAGTGGAATTCGCCTACAACAATAGCTACCAGCAGAGCATCAGATGGCACCATTTGAGAAGCGTTGTATGGAAGGGCCTGCAGGACGCCGATTTGTTGGGACGAAGTTGGTGAGAAGTATAACAGGCCCAGAGTTGGTCAACAGTCAGTAGAGGCAGTCAAGGTGATCAGAGACAGATTGAGGACCGCCCAGAGTAGGCAGAAGAGCTATGCAGACAAGAGACGTAAGCCATTGGAATTTCAAGTTGGAGATCACGTCTTTCTGAAGGTGTCGCCGATGCGAGGATTATCTCGGTTTGGCAAGAAAGGGAAGCTGAGTCCCAGATTCGTTGGGCCATTCGAGATTCTGGAAAAGATCGGGACACTGGCTTATCGTCTAGCACTGCCGCCGAACTTGTCCTTCCACTCATGTATCGATGCTGAGGAAGGACCACGTATGAAATTGAAATTGATGACCGCGTTTCGACGTAAGTTCAGGAAGATTGTAAGGAGCAGTGCTCAGGACAAGAAGCCATTGTCCCGATCTTCACCATATCTCGATGGCCCAATAATCTTGGACTTAGTTTCACTTTCTTGCCAAACAGAGATATCTCCTCGCATCGGCCTCACCTTCAGAAAAATGATCTCCAACTTGAAATCTTCCAATGGCTTACGTCTCTTGTTCTGCATAGAGTATTTCTGCTCTACTCTGCATCGGTCCTCAGTGTGAATCTGTGACAATCACCTTGACTGCCTCCACTGAATGTTGAACCAATTCTGGGACCTGTTATTCTTTTCATCGGCGACACTTCAGAAAGACGTGATCCCAACAAATCTTGGCGTCCTGCAGGCCCTTCATACAACGCTTCAAATGGTGCCACTCTTCTCTGGTGCCATTTTGATGCTCTGCTGGTAGCTATTATTGTAGGCGAATTATACTAAGTGTAGTTGCTCCTCCCAGCCACCTTTGAAGTCTATGACACACGCTCTCAGCATATCCTCCAGAGTCTGTATGGTCCTTTCCGACTGTCCATCAGTCTGAGGGTGGTAGGCTGTACTGAACCTCAACTCTGTCCCAGAGCACCCTGCAGACTTTTCCAAAATGTGGCTGTGAAGCGAGGGTCTCGATCTGATACAATGCTTACTGGCACTCCATGCAGTCTTACAATCTGTCTCACATACAGTTCAGCCAGCTTCTCCAATGTGGAATCCTTTCGCACTGCGATAAAATGTGCAGACTTGGTCAATCTGTCCACTATCACCCAGATTGAGTCATTTCCTCTCTGACTCCTTGGCAGTCCTGTCACGAAATCCATGGTGATGTGCTCCCACTTCCATTCTGGGATCTCCAATGGTTGCAACAGTCCTCCAGGCTTGCAATGTTGTGCCTTCACTTGTTGACATGTCAAGCACTTGGCTACATGTTTAGCCACATCCACCTTCATTCCATTCCACCAGTAGTGCTGACGCAGATTCTGGTACATCTTTGTACTTCCTGGGTGGATACTGTAATTACTCCTGTGTGCCTCTGATAGAATCCTTTCCTTCAACTCTTCGTCGTTTGGCACACACAGACGTCCTCTAAATTTCACTATCCCGTCCTCAGTCACCTTGAAGTCATCTTTCCTCTCTTCTGCATCCATCATCACAATCTTCTGAATATCTGGGTCCGTAGACTGCAACTCTTTAACCTCAATTGAATCTCGGGTTCAATCTGCAGTGTGGCCATTAAGCTCGAGAGGCTTCCTACCTCAACCTTGAACTCAGAGTCTCTGATTTCCTCCAGCAACGTCCATTCCTTAACCATCATATGCGCGATGCTCGACTTTCTGCTCAGAGCATCCGCCACCTTATTCGCCTTTCCTGGATGGTAAAGAATATCACAATCATAGTCTTTTAACAGTTCCATCCATCGACGCTGTCTCATATTTAGCTCCTTCTGCGAAATAAATACTTTAGACTCTGGTGATCTGTATATATCTGGAATTTCTCTCCCACCAGATAGTGTCTCCAAATCTTCAATGCGAACACTATGGCTGCCAGCTCCAAGTCATGCGTCGGATAATTCATCTCATGCGGCCTCAGCTGTCGAGATGCATACGCCACTACTCGTCCATGTTGCATCAAGACACATCCTAGACCTCTTAGCGAAGCATCGCTGTAATCTCAAATCCTCCAGGTCCGGATGGGATGGTTAATACTGGCGCGGAAGTCAGCCTATCCTTCAACTCCTGAAACTTTCCTCACACTTTGCATTCCATTCAAACTTCGACTCCTTCTTTAACAATCTTGTCATCGGAGCGGCTATCGCGGAGAACCTTTCCACGAAGCGTCGGTAATAGCCAGCCAATCCAAGGAAGCTTCTTATTTCAGTCACGGTTGTTGGCCTTGGCCATTTCTCTACAGCTTCAATCTTAGCTGGATCCACTGATATCCCTTCTCCTGATACAATGTGTCCAAGAAACGCCACTCTGTTCAGCCAGAACTCACACTTGCTGAACTTTGCATACAGTGAGTGCTCCCTTAACGTCTGCAGAACAATCCTCAAGTGTTCCTCGTGGTCCTCAGAATTCTTCGAGTACACCAGGATATCGTCAATGAAGACTATCACGAATCGATCCAAGAACTTCTTGAACACTCTGTTCATCATATCCATGAATGCTGCTGGGGCATTCGTCAACCCAAATGGCATGACTGTAAATTCATAATGCCCATATCTCGTCCTAAAGGCAGTCTTCGGGATATCCTCCTTCTTAATCCTTAGCTGGTGATAACCTGTCCTCAGGTCTATCTTGGAGAACACACACGCTCCTTCCAGCTGATCAAACAGGTCATCTATCCTTGGCAGGGGATACTTGTTCTTGATCGTCACTTGGTTCAGCTGTCGATAGTCTATACACAGCCTTAGTGATCCGTCCTTTTTCTTAACGAACAGCACCGGAGCTCCCCATGGCGAAGCACTGGGGCGGATAAATCCTTTATCCAGTAGCTCTTGCATCTGCACCTTCAGCTCTTTCAATTCAGATAGTGCCATCCTATACGGTGCTTTTGAGATTGGCTCAGTTCCAGGTGCCAACTCAATTACAAACTCCACTTCACGCTCTGGTGGCAAGCCAGGCAATTCTTGAGGAAACACATCGGAGTATTCCCTTACTATAGGCACCTCCTCCAACTTCACCTCTTGAGCCGACGAATCTATTACAGATGCCAAGAATCCTAGGCAACCCTGATCCATCAGCTTGGTTGCTTCTATCGCAGAAATCCAAGGAATTGAGGTTCCACCTCGATTTCCTTTAAACTCATAATCAGGCCCATCTACTGGGTTCAGCCTTATAGTACTCCTACTGCAGTCAATAACTGCTCCATGTCTAACCAACCAGTCCATGCCAACAATCAAGTCAAAATCATACATGGGCAGGACAGCTAAGTCAATCTCTCGACTCTATTTCCCAGAGCTATCTCACACCCCTTACACCCTAACATAACAATTACTTTATCTTTCAACGGGGTGGCCACATGCAATACAACATCCAATGGTCTAGTTTCTATTCCAGCCAACTCAGCAAAACGTGCAGATATGAACGAATGGGATGCACCCGGATCGAAAAAGCATAAGCGGTGTGACCACAGAGAGAAACGGTACCTGTGATCACCCCTGGCGCATTCTCAGCATCCTTGCGCGCCACAGCATAGACTCGTCCCTGAGCAGGTGGACGGTTCAGAATTCCTTGCGGTGCATTGGCCATCTGCGGCTGCTGCTGCGGTTGGAACTGGGGTCTTGGTCCATTCCTCGGGCAGTTCCTCTGAATATGCCCCATCTGACCACACCTGAAGCATCCCCCGTCTTCCTTGGACAGGGGCCGTTCCCATGCCTCCTGCCACAGTCACGGCAGTTCTGATTCCCAGGGTGTGATGGCTTTCCCAAAGTTCTCCTCGCAGGTGGGACGAACCTGCGGGTATCCTTCATCGGCCTCTTGCCGAAATCTCTGAAGTTCCTATTTGGCATGAACCGCGATCCAGATGCGGCAGCCTTCTCCTGTAGGTCCCGCTCTATAGCCAGGGCTCTCTCATAAATCTCGTTGTAGTCTCTCAGCCCAGTAGCGATTATCATACTCTTCAGCTCGGGCCTCAGCCCTTCTCTGAACCTTCTGGCCTTGTCCCACGGGTCCTCTATCAGCCTTCGAGCAAACTTGGACAGTCTGGCAAACTCGCCTTCATACTGGTCCACTGTCATTGACCCTTGGCGAAGTCTGATGAATTCCTCCATCTTCCTCTCCTGGGCCGCCTCGGAGAAGTACTTGCCATTAAACGCTGCGCAGAAAGCAGCCCAGTTTGGCCTCATGCCATCAGGAAAGACCCGTCCTCTGGTGGCCTTCCACCAATCATCAGCGGTGTTCTGGAGCTGGTAGGTCGCCAATGAGACCTTCTCTTCATCTGTGCATCCAAGCACTGTAAATGCCTTCTCCAGCTGCTCGATCCACGGCAGCTACTCTGGTCCTCCAGTGCCATCAAACTTCGAGGGTTGCAGCTTCAGAAACTGCTCTACTATGTGATGGGTCTGACGTCCTCCATTGCCATGCCCATTGCCCCCATGGGCTCCATTTGCAGCGGCCAAGGCGGCCTCAGCTGCTTGGGCAACAGTGGCAGCTCTCTCAGCAGCTTGCCTACCCATCAAATTGCTGGCTTCAGTTAATACCCTCATCATTTCTTCTATCCTTAGGTCTCCTTCAGGCGCAGGAGCCCTTGAACTCGACGCTCCAGCACTGGGTCTTCTGCCCCTATTGCTCATCCTTTCTAGTTCTCACTCACCTTTACCAACGAAATTCCCATTCAGGAATTCGAACTCTAAAACTAGCAATCAAGCTTTCGTCCTACTGTCGCGTCCACTGACATGAATATGCATGAAAAGTTCGCTGCAGCTTTTAAATGCAATTGGACTAGGAAGACACCTAGACTCACCCTGACAATGCACAACCTAGGCCACTCCATTCGCCACCTCAACTAGAAGCCTGTCAGGAGCCGCTCCTTGATCGGGTCTCTGCCCCGGCGACCACTCCCCGTCCTCCTCATTTCTTGGTGCGAACAGTTGTCCTAGGTCACCCATAGCCAGAGAGAATCCCACTCCACGTGTCCCATACCACGCTTCATTGCAGTTTTTAGACGTCCCGTCAGACCTGTCCCATACCAGGCTGACGGTTACCCAACCCAATAAATATGATGCATGCGCTTTTCAAATCCTCAAGTCTTTATTTTAAATCAACTTCATTTTAAACCATTTTTTTTTTTGATGCAGAAATCGTGCAATGCATGATGGTCAAGCAGCGCACACAGCCGACTAGGCATACAACACAAGCAGTATCTAGCAACTACCCACCAGCAATCAGCAATCAAGCACCCAACTCATGGGGCTATGCTTTAGAACCTTACCTCAGGTCCTGACGCATCTGCAGATTAGTTCAAAACACATAGTCTATATTCGTACTAGACTAGTCATCTAACTCTGCAAGCACATGCGCCAATCAATTCATGCATTCTACCCTTTCCTAATCCTTAGGTCTAAGGTCTGTCTATCTAACTACCCCAAATCATCAGCCTTATCACTCCAGATCCTCGAACGGTCTCGTATCGAGCTGACCTTGCTCTGATACCACTCGAAGGGGATGTCACGCCCCGAACCCCAATAACGAGCACGCGACACCCCTGTTCATACACATCGACGAACCCTGCGTACACCTGGCCTACGAATAGCGACGGCCCAGGATGCGCATCGCGGCCAAGTGACGCTAGCGCGAACTACAATAATCTAAAACTGCGGAAGCGTGCCTTCTAAACATGCATACATACACAAGAAATAGGGTAGCATGAAAAGACAAGAACACTTTTACAAAAGGCGATACATCAACATATATATATACAAGCGTTAGATACAGACCCCAAAAGAAACCTCACTATGGTCAAGCTATCTACGCTCTCAAAATCTAGACCAGTACAGTATCTCTCAGTCAACCTCGAGCTCCTCCTCGGGATCCTCCTCGGGGTCCTCCTCTGGATCCTCCTCGTCTGTGTCCATCGCGTCACCCTCCTCGTGACCATCTATCTCGGAACGTCCAGGTGACGGCATCTCCTGCAGTGGGTCGGGGTCGATCACCTCGCCACCATACTCTGCTGGCTGCAACAAGATCGGGTCGTCCTCCATGGGAATCGGGGAGTCTCTCTGAGGTCCCTCGAAGCCATACAGGCCCTCTCTAAACCAGCCTCGTATCTATGGGTCAAGATAAGGTCCCACCCTGATCTACTAACACGGTAGTCCATGCCTATGCCACAGAAGTGGCGTGCATATCAAAATGGAGGGTGATCTCAGTATCCATCTGTACTGGCAAGTCCAAAAAGCATCGGCGGTGCAGCCATCATCGGTGACCTGGATCTGTAAAAGAAGGGCAACCCGCCGCCCATGAGTCGAAACTCAATAAGCTCACCACTAATTCCTAACGTAGGATAGCGTATACTAATGGGGTCGTCCTATTCAGTGACTAGGTTCGCGGTCCAGGGTTCAGACACTCTCAGTCCCCTCGGTACCAGATCCCAACAGGCTAATAGCGTACAATACACAACACAGTTATATCATATATACCGGCACAAAAGATGTCAAGCCAGATGCTAATGCATGCTACAAGCCTCAACCGGCCTAATCGATCCCAAGGATTCATACTCAGGCCTCGATCGGCATAACGGGTCCCCAATGGACAATACCCATCTATCCTCAAAATCCCATCAGGGTTCATTCTCAGTGCCACACGGCAATACCACTGCGTCTCGAACGCCTTACGTTGGCCTCCCTTAAATTCTCTCCATTTTCCCACAGGGCGCATTCTCACGTCACATCATGCTGTGATCATGCCATGCTCTCAATGTAATGGGCGGGGCCCACATGAGTGGGAATCGCCAATGCAGACATAGAGCATGCTGAATGGGCACTAACACAGTACAGAGCATCTCAAGAGATCATCAATCAGTTACGTACTCATAATCCAACTATAAGAGAGCTAGCACCACCACATGGGGGCAGTTTCCCAGCCAGACAGCTCAAGGGTATAACTCATCCATTTCTCTAGCCAAGCCTATAATCTCTTAGGATCCTCGTCTCAGTGGCTTGATAACTCGGCTAAGCCATTCACTCAATCAGTCCCCTAGGAGTCATGTCCCATGACTAATATTCAGTGTTTTAATAACCCCTTGGTTATAGTCGGCATTAAGGCCAAAAGTTGGTTCAAGGCCTAATAGAGGGTTCAAGTTCATGGGCCCTAGCCCGGTCCCAAGGCCCAAGGCCACAAGGGTATTAAGTCCACTAAGATAAGTCGGCCCATCACAGTTTCTAGGCCCAATAATTGCGTTGTGGCCATTAAGGTTCGAAGTCCAAAGGAAAGGTTCAGGTCCATTGAAACCAAGTTGGGCTTAGTAAATTAAGTAAGGCCCAATTAGTACCTAAGGCCCCCTTAATCAATCTCGGGCCCATTAATTAAATCTTAAGTCCATTAAGTAAAAGGCCTCATTATTAATGTTAATCGGGGTAGGGCTCAAGCCGCAATTTCACAAGTTGGTCAAATTGGTCCAATTCGGCCATTTTAGGCCCGAAAATGATGTCCTAATCCCATATGCATCATTGGCCTTATGATTTAATAATTTATTACAAATGGGCCCAACTAATACTCATTTTCGTCCATACAAGGCCCATTAACCAAATTGGGTCCAATTAGACTTTTTTAGGCCAATTATAAATCAAATTAGAGACTCCGCAAGCCCATTATTCACTTAGGCCCATTGATAGCCACACTCGCCTTTCACCATTTCAGCCCAAACAAATAATCCCGAGGCCCAAATTCTCTGCCTCACGCGGCCGCACACGCACGGCCCCTATGCCAAACCCGATGGCCTAAGCCAAATACATCAAATTATACTTATTACCGCACTATCACCTTGATTAGCACTAAACCAACCAACACATATGCATACAGATTGGCCTAGTCAAAGATAGTGAATAAGCTTACCTATTAGGACCGGATGTAGGCGGCTGGACGGCGAAGGAGGGCGGACGGTGGCCGGCGTTCC
>JAGVVM010024072.1:0-10463 GCA_019149425.1 Psidium friedrichsthalianum | reverse complement strand
TTGAGATGTTTAGTTGTAAGAAAATACTTAATGAGGGGTTTTTGTTTGGCGAGAGGTGTGTTTGAGTTGGGATTGCTTTGGTTTTTTGAGGGAGAATGAATTTGGCTTGAATTCCTCTCAGAGAAGAATAAGTATTCCTAAGAGGGTAAAAATTAAAAAAAAAAGGTGAAAATAGTACACTCAAAGCCTCAAAGCCATGTGGGAGTTGCCATGCTTGTCCCCGCTTAGTGAAAGGTAAGCATCACCAACCCCATGCGTGTTCTTTCCTAACTTTCGGCATGCCTGCTCTTGCCTTGTACTCAGCACAACGTCCCAAGAGAAGACGATTCTCATCCTCTCGAGGAATTTTGGGTGAATTGTAAAGTAAAATGAGGTCGGTCTTAACTTTGATTCTATGCGCAGCGCGCATTGAATTTTGTTTACGATAATCCCTGGATTAGCCTAAATGATGCGATGTAGTACTAAACTTTTTAATTTTGTTCAATAATCCCGAACTTTGAAATATGTTCACTAAATCCTAACTGTAAGAATGTTCAATATCGTCCCTGTATGTGGATTAATGGTGATTACATTGAACATCTTTCTCTATTTCAGGTTAAGTTGAACATATTCCAAAATTCATGGCTATATTAGTCAATAAATTTCAGGGATCACATTGGACGTTAGCGGGAGCTCAATGGCCATATATTCGATTAAAGTTTATAATCCATGTACTTATTGATTCAAATTTCAAAAACCTTTATATCATTATCTCATTATAAACGACGAGGCTAGGTTAATGCTTCAAGTTGCTGGTTTGATTTAGTACACATTTGTAATGTCTTCCACAGTTTATTCGCTTTTTTGGCCATGCACCATGTGCAAAAGGAAGGATGTCTATGATGGTGGCGGTGAAAAATGAGGACTTTTCTCGTTTGAAATTCAAGCTCGTCCCACGTCAAATGGCTATCGCATCACCGTCGGCTATTTTTTGATCAAAATTGGCCAGATTCATTCAATTTGGCACACGTGTAAAGGGTACTAGTGCTAAATGTAACTCGGATCGTAATTTTAGGGTTGATTGGCACCAATGCGAGTAGGTGTTAAGCCTTGTTTTTGTTTTGGATACTTTTCCTAAATTGTTGTGGTTCTGATGGGCGGAGATAGGGCTTACCAAAACTCGTAACTTCTATCTAAGACCTATGAAAGCTTCTGCTTTTCTGAGTGCGATTACCTGTGATGGGATCTGATGAATATTAGAATATGCCCCATGTAAATCAGATTTAAAGCAATTGGTTACCGTGAAAGAAGGAGGATAGTGTGGAGGAAGAGTAGGAGAAGCAGCAGTAAGATTCTTAGAAGCCTATAGGACGATTCTTTCGTGGCTTGATCAAGTAGGAGCACAATAATAAGCATGTCCTTCAAATCTATCTCCTAGATTCCGCCAGGCACTCAAATCAACCCTTGCCAACCAATTGTAAACTTGTCCTTTTCCATCATTTCACTTGGGAACATCGTGCCGGATTCTAATCATTTGGACTAAGTTGAGAGGCTTATGTCTAACGGTCCGACTATGGTTGGCCACGGTTCCGAACCGGCGGTCCGGTTCGGAACCGGAACCCGTCCAACCAGTCGACCGAACTGGAACCCTGAACCGGCCCGTGTTTTTTTTTTTTTTTTGTACTTTAGGAGATTTTGATTTCAAATTCCCAAATTGCTAGTAGGCCATTGGGCTGGCGTTCGAACCGCGAACCGCGCGTACGGCCATTCTGCTGTTTTTCACGGCCGGTTCCTGTCCGGTTTCCCTGCCGGGACCCGGCCGTGCCATGGTCTAGGTAGGTTCCGACCGTCATTTATTTATTTTTTAATCATTCACGATTTTCTAATTAATGAATATTTATGCAAAACATTTCTTCTAAATTTTACTTTCTCTCTCCACACCGAATTGATATATCGTGTTTAATATCATCACCTTTGTTTTTCTGTTGTTTCACATTAGGTGCCGCTCAAGAATTCATTTTGTCATTAATTATTTGTTCGAATAGGGTCCCAAAATACCTACAGTTGATTTGCGAAGTATAGAGTGATGTATTGTGAAACACCACCCCGAACCCGACAACGAGGATAACCGCCCAGAATACCAAACTCCAAAAACAACCAAAACAAAAAACACCCCCCCCTGATAATACGATGCAAACTCCTTTTGCGCGCAAACAAGATTAGTTCCTCAATATGTATGGAACTAAAATTTTCTTTCCGAATTCACCTCTCAGCCTGCGATCCACTCTACTAAAATACTCCTGCCCTTCTTAAGGACAAACACACACACACACAAAAGCTCACCCTTTGAGCTCTGATCTGTCTGTGGTTACGAGGGCTTTTCAAAGAATCCTTACAAAGCAGCAACAATGCGGCAGGAAGTCGAAGAGTGAAAAGCATGAAACAAACTCGAGATACGCCACTTCAACCTGCAAAATATGTCAGCTCGTGTACACAGTGCGAGATTCCTTTTTCTACAATCTGCTGGTTTGGAGATAGCACGTTTGTGGTAAGTAAGCTACATACATATCCACGATACAATAAATAGTCCGAAGACGAAAGAAGACACTGGACAAACATATATCACTCTAACAGAAAGCCAATTTTGGCATGAGGGTGGCCTATGCTAGCCTTGAGGCTTGATCACTTGGAGTTCGGATCCATGGCTGCGGGTGTCGTGACCTTGCGGATGAGATCGTGGCTCTGTCGATCGATTCTGGGGTCCCCGACGTACCGCCTTGTCGTAGTCGCTGGGATATGTTTTCCTCGAGCTTAACGGAGTGCGGCCGCCTCCCCAGCATCGTCCCGCGCGCCACTCCGAGGCTTGAACCAGCTCGTGAGGCGAGAAGGAGATGACAATTTCTTCTGCCCTGTTGTTGCCTGCCATACGACCCATTATCTAAATTACTGTGAAGGCACTGCATAGCGCAGACAATGACTCTCTCTCACTCCTCTCTGCCCTTGTGTTTTTTTGGTTCTTGCGCTTTGAAGTGCCAATGAAGGAGGGTCAATTGAATTTAATAGGAGGCTCCAAAAGGTTGAGAATCTACACAAATATCGACCCAACTTGAGAATGAGACGAATTGGTGCAGACCTAATGACCAGAGAACGTTAAAAAAGAAAGGAAAGCAGTTTAGAATTACCAATCTAAATGTAATAACATTATATGCAATTACACATGCGGAGCAGTGTCATGCCTTCACAATTGACATCCAGAATTGGTTGTGAACTCGGATCACCAAACTCGCATGACGTTCAATAGATCTCTGTATTTTTCCTCTCAGGGTGCTAATTTTACTGCGTCCTTTTTTTTCCGAATTTAGTGACGATCTGTAATTTTTGGTTTGAGTAAGACTTTTTCAAATGCGGATTTTATTATGGTTATTTTTGTTACCCTGTTTCTCCCCTACTCTTCAATTTGCAGACAATTTTTTTTTTTTTGTAAAAAAAAATCCACTTAAATGGGGCATGTATGTGGACTATTCTGTCGATCTCACTGAAAAACCAGCAAAAAGAAAAAGAAAAAACAAGTGTGTGTTGTAAAGAACATAGGATGCTTTCAACATGTACATCCCGAAGTTTCAATTGTTCTGTTAAGATAACTACTATTTTTAATTTTTTTCGAGACATTGAGAGACAAGATTGGACATGTCGCCTTGAAGGTTTGAAAATTAGCTAATGGGTTTCGAGTGCATAGAAGGAAGGCAAAAAATTAGAAATTTCGGTCGAGTCCTCGATGTGCTCTAGATTCAGTGGCTAGGTGTGGAGATGAATTTTGGAAGTCAGAAAATTTTCCAGATCATCTCGGTCATTTTCCCATTCGCGATTGGCCAAATAACACCGATTCAGTCCCAATCATCCCTTTATTGGCCGAATTTTGAGGATTGACCAGTCAAACTTGCTCTCCAGTTTTGACCAGATGGATAAGCTTTGACCAACTTTTGGTCAATCGCTGATAGTAACCGAGAATATTTTATTATTTATTTTATTATTATTTCTTTTTCTTTTTTTTATTTTCCTCAATAATGGTTCTTCTCTCTCTCATTCTTCATCATTCACGGCAGAACCCTCACATCCACTCACTATTCCCCATAGAAACCACCACTTTTTCCTGCTCTTTCTCTCTCACCTCTCATTTGGCTCCAGAATTCTGGCTGCAGACTCAACCGGCCGACTGAGAAAACTCGGTAAGTTGGAATTCTTCGCATTTTTGGTGGATCTGTTGGTAGTTCCATGTCTTAGGTTCTAACCCAACTTGACTTGCCTCAATCCGAGGTCGTTTGACCCTTCAAATGTATTTTCTCGTATCAGTCGACGAACTGTTTTCTGTGTGCCGAATTCTGTTTTGGTTCTAATTGATATATGTCGACCCCGGCTGCCCCCTAGATCTCCTTTTCCATGTCAAATACTTTTCTAGGTTCGTTTTGATGTCGGGTTCAGCCCCTGAACAGCCCCGGTTTTGGATTAAATCCCTCGAAATTTTGTTTTGATTTTTTTATCTTTTTATGTTTTTACTCTTTTTTTTTTTTTTTTGTTTTTTTGTTAGTTTTTTTTTTTTTTTTTTAAATATTAATGTACATAATTTTTTTGTTTATCCGTTTGATTTAATCCAAAGGGGCTGTTCACCGCTGCCCGACCATCAAACGAACTAGAATCATATATTTTGACATTTAATGAGATCTAGGTAGAGGGTCGACATATATCAAGGACACCGAAAAACAGATTAGTTCGCACACAGAAACAGTTTCGTCGACTGTACCGAAAATACATTTGAGTTCAAACGACCTCGGATTGAGTGCGTAATTCAAGTTGGTTAGAACCCGTAATACATTGACTACAACATATCCAAAAATTGGCGAGAATCCAACTTACCGATTTTTCTCAGTGGCCGGTTGAAGTCGCAGCCAGAATTTGGAGCCAATGAGAGGGAGAGAGGAAAAGAGAGAAAAAGTGGTTTCTATGGTGTAATAGTGAGGAGTGAGGTTCTGCGTGAAATGAAGAATTAAGAGAGAGAAAGAAACCCATTATTTGAGAAAATAAAAAGAAAAAAGAATAATATAAAATAAATAATCAATATCTCAGTTACTATTCATCGGGATTGACCAAAGTTGGTCAAAGCTTATCCAATCTGGTCAAAACTTGGAGAGCAATTTGACTGGTCCAATCCTCAAAATTCGTGCCAAAACCGGACTGATTGGGACTGAATCGTGTGTATTTTGGCTCAATCGCGAAGGGAAAATGACTCGAGATGATCTCGGAAATTTTTCTGACTTCGCTAAATTCATCTCACACCCTAGCCACTGAATCTAGAGCAAACATCGAGGACTCGACAGAAATTTCTAATTTTTTGCATTCCTTCTCTGCACTCCGAAACCAATTAGCTAATTTTCAAACCTTTCAAGGCGAATGTCCATTTTTGTCTCTCAATCCTCGAAAATTAAATATTGTTTATCTTACGACAATTGAAAGGAGGGATGTCACCTGTTGAAAGAATCTATTGTTTCTTTATCACACACACTTGTTTTTCTTTTTCTTTTGCTTGTTTTTCGTGTAGATTGACAGAATTAGTCACATTACATGCCCCATTTAAGTGGATTTTTTTTTCCAAAAAAAAAAATTGCCTCTGCAATATGTGAAGAGTAAGGAAAAACAGGGTTAACAAAATAACCATAATAAAATAGCATTTGAAAAAGTCTTACTCAAACCAAAATTAAGATCGTGATTAAAATTCGGAAAAAAAGACGGCAGTAAAATTTAGGCACCCTGAGAGGGAAAAATCACAGAAGATATTTGACTTCATGCGAGTTTGGTGCATCCCGAGTTCACAACCAATTCTTGATGTCCAATTTGTGAAGGCATGCACTGTTCCGCATGTGTAATTGCATATAATGTTATTACATTTAGATGGTAATTCTAACTTGCTTTCCTTTCTTTTTAACCCTTCTCTGGTCATTAGGTCTGCACCATTCGTCTCATTCTCAAGTTGGGCCTGATATTTGTGTAGATTCTCCAACCTTTTGGAGCCTCCTATAAATTCAATTGCCCTCCTTCATTGGCACTTCAAAGCGCAAGAACCAAAAAAACAAAGGGCAGAGAGAGTGAGAGAGAGTTCATTTGTACTGCGCTCTTCAGTGCCTTCACAGTAATTTAGCTACTGGTATGGCAGGCAACAACAGGCAGAAGAAATTTTCATCTTCCTTCTCGCTCACGAGCTTGTTCAAGCCTCGGAGGGCGCGCCGGGACGATGCTTGGGAGGCGGACTCCGTAAGCTCGAGGAAAACATATCCCAGCGACTACGACAAGGGCCGGTACGTCGGGGACCCCAGAATCGACGACAGAGCCACGATCTTCATCCGCAAGTTCCACGAAACCCGAGTCATGGAATCCGAACTCCAAGTGATCAAGCCTCAGGTCTAGCATAGGCCACCCTCCTGGCCAAATTGGCTTTCTGTTTAGAGTTATATATGTTTGTCCAGTGTCTTCTTTAGTCTTCGGACTATTTATTGTATCGTGTATATGTATGTAGCTTACTTACCACAAGTGCTATCCTCCAACCAGCAGATTTGTAGAAAAATGAATCTCTCAATTGGTTACGAGCTGACATATTTTGCAGTTGCAGTTGCGTATCTCGTAGTTTGTTCATAGCTTTCACTCTTCGACTTGCCAGCATTGTTGCTGCTTTGTAATGGTTATCTTTGAAAAGCCCTCGTACCACAGACAGATCAGAGCTCAAGGGTAGCTTTTGTGTGTGTGTGTGTGTTGTCTTAAAAGTGCAGGAGTATTTTAGTAGAGTGGATCGCATGGCTGAGAGTGAATTCGAAAGAAAATTTTAGTCCATACATATTGAGGAACTTAATCTTTTTGCGCGCAAAAGGAGTTTGCACGTATCAGTTTTTCACAATACATCACTCTTATACTTCGCAAATCAACTGTAGGTATTTTGGGACCCTATTTCGAACAAAAATAATGACAAAATGAATTCCTTTGAGCGGCACCTAATTGTAAACAAAAGAAAACAAAAGGTGATGATATTAAACACGATATATCAATTTCGGTGTGTGGAGAGAGAAAGTAAAATTTAGAGAAATGTTTTGCATAAAATATTCATTATTAGAAAATCGTATGATTAAAAATAACTAAATGTACGGTCGGACCTAGACATGGCCACGGGCCGTTCCGGCCAGGAACCGGACCGGAACCGGCCCGTGAAAACCGCCGAACTGGCCCGTACGGCCGGTTCGGCGGTTCCGAACCGCCAGCCCAATGGCTACTAGCCATTTGGGAATTTTGAAAATCAAAATTCCTAAAGTTTACAAAAAAAAAAAAAAACCGGGCCGGTTCAGGGTTCCTGTTCCGGTTCGGAACCGGGCCACGGTTCCGGTTCCGAACCGGAACCGTCCCGTTCGGAACCGTGGCCACCACTAGTCGGACCGTTAGGACATAAGCTTTCTCAAACTTATTCACAAATGATTACATCCGTCACGTTTTTCCCAAGTGAAATTGCATGTGAAAGGACAAGTTTAATTGGTTGGCAAGGGTTGATTTGAAGGCCGGCGGAAATCTAGGAGAATAGATGAAAGGACATGGCTATTATTGTGCGTCCTACTGAATTCAAGCCACGAAAGAATCGTCCTATATGCTTCTTAAGAATCTTACTGTGTGCTTCTTCCTACTCTTTCCTCACACTCTCCTCCTCTTTTCACTGGTAACCAATTTTGACTTTAATATCTGATTTTAACATGGGGCATATTCTATATTCTATCCCATCCCAGGTAATCGCACTTCAGAAAAGCAGAAGCTTTCCTAGGTCTTAGATAGAAGTACGAGTTTTGGTAAGCTCCTATCTACGCCATCATCCCCCACAACAATTTTAGGGAAAAGTATCCAAAAAAAAAAGGCTTAAACCTATCGCATTGGTGCCAATTCAATCCTAAACATTACGATCGTGTTAATTTAGTCATAGACCTTTTACATGTGTGCCAATTGAATTAATCTGGCCAATTTTGATCAAAATAGCCGACGTGAATGTCGATAGTCCCATGTGACGTGACCGACGCTTGATATTTCAAACGAGGAAAAGTCCGTCATTTTTCACCGCTCACCATCAATAGCCATCCTTTCCTTTTGCACATTGGTTTATTGGAAAAGCGAATAAATTGTGGAAGGCAGCTACAAATGTGTTACTAAATCAAACAAGCACCTTGAAGATTCATCCTAGCCCTCGGTCGTTTTATAATGAGATAATGATATAAATGGTTTTTGAAATTTGACTCAATAATGTACAATGTGATCTATAAACTTTTAATTCGACTAATATGGCCCTTGAGCTTCAGCCTAATGTCCAATGTGATCCCTGAAATTTTTAATTTGACTAATATAGTCCATGAACTTTTGGAATATGTTCAACTTAATCCTTGAACTATAGAAAGATGTTCAATGTAATCATTCCATTAATTCAAATACAGGGACGATATTGAACATTTTCTTACAGTATAGGGATTTAGTTGAACATATTTCAAAAGTTCGGGATCATATTGAACAAATTAAAAGTTTAGGTACTACATCGCACATTAGGCTAAAGTTCAGGATCATATTTGTTAAATCAAAATTTCATATGCCGCGTTGCGCATCGAATCAAAGTTTAAGGACCGCATTTTTCCTTTTACAATTCACCCAAAATTCCTCGAGAGGATGAGAATCGTCTTCTCTTTGGACGTTGTGCTGAGACAAGGCAAGAGCAGTGCCAGGCTGAAAGTGAGGAAAGAACACGCATGGGGGTTGGTGTATGCTTTACCTTTTCCTAAAGCTGGACAAGCAGGCGCAACGCCCACCATTGGCTTTGAGCTCTTGAGTTGTCCTCTATATATTCACCTTTTTTTTTTAATTTTTTATTCTCTTGGATACTGCTTGAGCTTCTTTGAGGAATTCAGCCAAGTTCCATCTTTTCTAAAACCGATGGCTTTAAGCCCTCCAATGTCACAATCCACACTTTTTCTGCATAAATTCAATTGACTTCCCCGCATTGGAATTGATTTGTTTTTTTTCATAACGAAACGCTTAATTTAAACAGGTAAATCTCATTGATAAAAATAAACATAAAAAAGGTGAATCTCGACTTTACGAAAGACTTTTTTACTTTATGGTCCGGATCAATTACTCCACCCGAAATGTTTGCTCTTAGTAGCATGGAGAAGCCGCTCCGTGCCATAGGTCTATTCCTTAATCACTAAGCCAAGCCAACCCTATGAGATTGGGGATGGGTTGCGCTTTTTTCCTCCTTTTCAATCATTTTCTCTTCTCCCGCTTGAACATCTGAGAAGGGTAAGTTTCTCGAGAGATTGTTAGGGTTAAAATTTGTTCATTCTATTAGCTCCCCAATGTGGGATGTCACGCCCCGAACCCGGCGAGCCACGCGACATCCCTTTAACCTGTACGATCGATTGGATAACAAGCACGACGGCCCAGATACTCGTCGGTTGTCCAACGATCTCAGAGTTCCTTAGGCAACGGAAACGAGCTCCTTCAACTCTTCATGCACAGAAGGGATAGATAGAGGACCAACCCATCTAATTTACATCAAACCACTCCTTATATTACATCATATTTATATACATCGTTGGGGCGACATCAAATATGCACAAACCAAAATTCATGTCGTCCTTTGACATCTTATAGCTCGACCTTTAACAAAAAGGCTTAGTCGGCAATTTCTATCTTCGACTACAAGCAAAACCATACAAATTTCTACAAAGGGCTTCAACTCCAACTGTGCTCATCAAGCATCCGCCCCACCATCCGATCCAGAAAAGCTGAGTTTCCGACTCAATATCCACTCGATCCTCTACCTTACTAGGATCGTATTCACTGCGCGTCTGGGGTCTGAAAAATGGGGAAATCACCCATGAGAACTAATCTCAGCAAGTCACCCTAAATCCCTCTCAGGATACCAATATCCCTAGACCCAACTCCAGTACAATCACAAAGTAATCACAAATCACGTGTACCCAAACAATATCACATGCTAGAGGATAGCAATCAATAGTTTACTTGCCCTCATGGGCCAAGAATGGCAAATAAAACTAGTCTCAATTTCAGATAGCAAGTTCAAATGCATGTGTATGCCATTTTTCAGTCTCAACTCTTGCTCATTAATCCTTAGGACCCGCGTAATGAAACCGCCATCAGGTACGTACTCAACCCGCGTAGTAATACCCGCCTCAGGTTGGTACCCTTATCCTCAGCCCGCGGTATAGTACCGCCTCAGACTGGCACCCGTGCCTCGCCCGCGTAATGGTACCGCTCAGGTCGGCACCCTCATTTCTTCATCAATTACCCCGCGTAATGGTACCGCCTCAGTTTCATTTCTCACAACATTCTCTGCCGTGCCACCATTATTCGACACATTCTCATCAAGCATTCCAATTTGTTCGATAAATCAAACGGCC
>JAGVVM010024067.1:0-17388 GCA_019149425.1 Psidium friedrichsthalianum | reverse complement strand
CTCTCAATCAACGAACCTTACAACAAGTCACTGAGGAGGAAAAGTAAAGCCAAATTGAGCTCTAATAAGCATAACAAAAAGAGCTCAACTGGCTCTCCATGAAATTAATGCTCTGCCTACACTGAGCAACTGGGAGTCGAGATCCGCAAGCTTGAAAAACAGGCGGGTACATTTCTCTTTGTGCCTAGCTGCATTCATCTCATGGTGTTCAACGGCGAGCTTCAAGTTGTCAATCAGGTCCCTCTCGAAAGCTATATCCGCTGTTAGATCGTCAAGCCTATCCTCCAGCCATTTGCATCTGAATTTCATCACAATATCGGTCGGATTATGCTCAAAGTATGTCTGATTCAAAGCTAAGCGCTCCACCAGCTTCTCTCTCTCATGAACCAATAGCGAACCCGTTCATCAGCGGACTTGATGGTCTTCTTATACCGGCGACTGAGTGTTCTGCAAACGCCAAGCATTCTGATCGGGTCCTAATAACGAGCGTTCACGATGCGGGATAAGGTGACCGTTTCCTGGGTGTTCCGACAAGACTCCAGAAAATTGATAAAGACGTGAGGGAACGCCCTGTATTCCCTCTCCAGGTTGGTACCCACAATCGAAGAAGCATTTATTTCCCCGAACAAACCGAGGATCTCAGCTTCAATACTCGGATGATGAGCTATGTAAACATAGCCTCGCCAAGAAGGTGATAAAGTCTCTCCCATTTGAATATAACTTCAGCTGGGAAGATCTACATTGGAAGACTGGCTATTATCAGGATAGAGAAGAAAATCAAGGCTGACGAGTAGAATACGAAGATAAGAGGAGAGAAGTGAAGCAGATGACTGGAACGCGAAAGTGATAATCTACTTCGAGTTTAAATAGTAATTTCACAGGGGTGGTCTCCATTGGTCAGATTTTCCCATCTGCCATTCTCTGCCGGTATCACCCCCGTTGGCTTGAATACGTTACACGTCTACAATCTCGAGCCGAGCAAATCCGACATCTTTGCGAAAAGGTGGTACCGCCACTTTGAAAAAGAAGAAAGGAAAAGACGAGCTTAGTGGGAGACAAGAAACTTTCAGCAGAAAAGAAGATAGGATTCGTCTTTATGGGAGAACTCGTCAGCAAATCAACGGTTAAGATGATGACAGGGGCCCTCTATCACGAAAAGATGGAAGAAGACGAGAGTGAGAGATACGAGAAAGAATGAACTCTTGGGACAAGTGATACGATTTCTGAATCCACGCCTAAGTTTTAAAGAGGCGTTCCTTTGGATAATTTTCATCCGTGCTCAGAGAATAGTTTCAAAGCATACACGACCACTCAAAGAAATTTTGAGAGGGTGAAAATACGAGAAGAGATAGAAAACCTTGTGAAACCATTAAGCAATCAAGGATGTCTCAACCCAACAATCTCGAGAACTATCGCTACTTGCTGAATATGGGAGATGCAGGGTTCGATGCCATGTTTGGAATTTATACTATGGAGCCTGCCCTTCCGCCTATGACGTCCAAGATCTCGATAAAGATAGAGACAACAACAACCAGAGTCAAATGAAGCGTCGCCGACGTCACACCGACCATCAGATTCAAAAACTTGAAGATTTCTTCAGAAGGTACCCTATGCCGGATGACAAACAAAGATGAACTAAGCCAATAAACAGGGCTCAACCCTATGTAAATCAGTTTTGGTTTCAAATAGGCGAACCCGTGTAAGGACTCAAACCGAGCGCAATGAGTTGAGTTTCTGAAAGCCTGAAAATGAAAAACTCCGAGCAGAGAACAAGAGGTGTAAGGAAGCTTTCGACTCCACCACTTGCCCAACTGCCATAGACTCCTTGCGCTCGACAAAAGACAGTACCTAAAGATCGAGAACGCCCGTTTAAGAGGTGAGTTAGACCAGTTTTCATAATAGGATCGAGTTCTGTTGGAGGAGGGAACAAAAAGACCAATCTACCGGATCAGCATCAATACCTCCCGAGAAAGAGGGACAGATCACCACCAAGCGAGCATCGACGAATGATCTTTTCGCCATGATCGACCAGTTCGATGTCGGTAGAACATCGGGCTATGATGCGTATGCTCAACCAGTGACCACTGGACCTTCAACATGGTCGATGCATACTTGATCCGAATGAAGCTGACTGATCATGGGAGAGCCTGCGGAGGAAGCAGAATCCTAGATGAGTGCATATGTGTTACTCCCTTGCATAGGATTTTCTTTTCTGCCTTTATAGATTTCTGTAATTTATGTAAAGGCAAGAGGTAATGATCTGCCTTCCTTCTATTAAATGCGTGGATCTGTTACAGCACCAAACTCGCGATGGATTAATCGTGAGTAAAAAGTCCGCGCAAACTCAAGGGTAACTCCGTATCGTCTCAATTTACCGTCAATTGCCCCAGTTTTAAGTTGGGTCCCTTCTGTTCTTAGGATTTGCAAACCAACCGAGAATACGGTTGTACCCAAATATGAAATTCCCTAGTTGAACAAAACTGAGGACAAACCGATTCGTGGACATTATCATTGGATGGACGGCTTCAAACAAAGAAAAATGCAAACAAAAGACCCGAGCAATCTCAAAGATGGAGAGGAAAGTCGAGGGAAACTTAGCCAAGCGAAGCGGGTAAAAGGGTCGCGCAAGGCATTCAAGATGAAGGGTAAACCAGTATCGTTTCCAATTCTATCCCTTCCAATACTAGATAACACGTGTTTTTTTCTCTTAACAGGAAATTTCACACTAACGTGACAAAGGAGACGACTCCAAGGGGCAAAATTACCATCATCTGATAAAATCTATTTTAATGAAAATGGGGCAAAGTGATGGCAAATCCTGAATTGAAAGGGAGAGTATGTCCTTTTTTAACTCATCTGATTACAAGAATATCATTTCTGCTTCCATTATTGCAGGAACATTCGATCAACGGCCATGACAGTTGTCAACATTGAGCAAGCCCAAACGCATCAAATCTTCACTCGACTCCTTCACCCATGCATTTCATTATGCAGGGGCAAGGTCAAAGATGAGCTGCTCCTCAGTTTATGGAGTCGACTCTCAATTTGCTCGATTCGCCGACATGTCCATAGGTAATTCAAATTCTCCTATTGTTGAGAATTTCTTTCAAAGTTGCTCATTCTATAAACACATGTGATGCTAAAAATTGCCACATCTGCATCATGTTACACATGCCATGATTCATGCCTGACTCTTCTACATGTTTAATTTGCCAATTCTGACTTGGAGTATAAACTACACATGATGCGTCGAATGTGTAGAGTGGGGCATGACAGGACGATGAAAGGCAAGCCATTTCCACACACATCCTACATTTTAATCTACAGTGAATCGTGTGTTAAATAGGTTTCGCATTCCTCAAGACGATGGGTTCTCTCGCAAAAGGTACGATAGCTGAGGGAAGGAGGCGATAATTTCTCTATCCCAAACACTACAGGTGACCATAGACAACCCATTTGAGCGGCGATTTCATTTCATAACGCCTGTCAAGAACCACCCCACATCAGGGTCAATGGAGGTAGTCCCCGCAAATTGCACGAGGTAAATGGTTAGAAATTTTCTTGCTCGGACTAACATCAATTTTCGGGTGTTTCTTTGCTTTCGACCTTGTACGGTAATTCAAGTGCCTTAGGACGATGAAAAGCATTCATTTCTCTATCCGATACACTTTTATCCTTTGCATTGTCCAATTGAGCCTGCGTATTCGTTTCTTAAAACCCCGTTGGTGATCATTGCTCAGTCCAACATGAAGACGGTGCCACCTCAAAGCAGAGGAACTCAGAAGGAGTAGCTTTACATAGAGTTCTCGAGTCAATTCTTCTAGTGTGTTAGATCTCTGATGTACATGTGTATATGACACAATCTTTGGAAATTCTTTATTCTAAACAAAACGGAAAGGGACAAAAGGCAAAGGGCGGGACAAAAAAAAAAAGCCAGTCCCGGGCATGAAAAAGCAAAGCGCCAGTCAAAAGCAAGGCCAATGCCCATTCAAATCAATGTTCATTGAACTTTACATGTACATTTTATAAACTCAGTGAAACATGTTGTCTCCTTTTGTAAATCCCCAATGAGATCTGATTGAAAAAGAAACTCTTCGAAAGAGTCAAGTTGTAAAAGACGCTCATTGAAGTTTACACCGTTCGGGAGCGGCGACGGTATCAGCAGAACTTGACACCATTCTCATACAATAATGGTGTTCTTTGAGAATTATTTTGGAGGGCCGAGACTGGTGATAAAAATGCAATGATCACCAGCGTCAAACCCATCTCATATATTTTCTGGGCCAAAACAAGCATTTTACTTTCTTGGTCCTTAGTCCTAACCTACGTTACAACCCAGGAAAGTCTTTTCTGATTAAGGCGCTTGAGTTAACGTAGAGTTGAATGATTTTAAGCATCACTCGAAAGGTACGAGCAAGACTATTTCTCTCTCATTTTTGTGGCTCTTGACTTGTAAACCCGGAGCAGGTGATGAAGACTTCTTTGTCAATAGCCTTGACTCAAAAGAGTCCCCTTTGGTAAGCCTTTGACCCAGCCTACATTATGGTCCTAATCAAGACCTCTAGATTGGCTTAATCGTACCAATTGCGAAATTACTTAGACCCTTGCTGAATGCGATGGTGGTGAGATTGAGTGATTCCTTTTCAATCCTGCAATCGGGATAAACAGCCTTTCTTGAGAGTGAGAGAAAGCCCTTTCAAACTGAAGTCCCCCATTCAGATTACATTCGAGGTATTCATGCTATGATAAACTCCTTGAACAGAATTGGTAATGCAAACTTGACAGAATAGTTGTGCATGATCCACATTTTGATTGATTGCATCGTGAGTTATTACACTGACTGCTTCTAATCATTGCAAACTTAGTTGAATAATTTTGCATGAACCGATAAACTCATTGATGAAAATACTTGCACATGTTACCTCTGACAATGCCTGACAGGTAGCACGTTCCCGATGTTCGAGTTATCTTCCAAGGTCTCGAGATTCATTCGGCGATTTGTGAATGAACAGGCCTAGTTGTTTTGTTGAAAAACCACCAGGTGTTTCTTCCAAATCCTCAAGTAAGTATATCTTCAACCTGAACCTTTCAAAAGAATGAATTCTTATGATTGTCAAGGCACTCAAATCCATTGCGGCACATACAGGTATCCACCTTCTTCAGTGAAGCGTGATTTTTATGAAATATACGTCACATTAGCATTGGTTAGTCTATGTGCATGATTATACTTCGAGTGAAAAGACAGGTATGACCCAGTCAGCTTGTTTTTCTCTTAGCCATTAACTCAAGAAAATCCAGGTAAGTTTTTCTGAACCCTTTTCAACTGGACGGATTTACCAAACTTTAAGTCCTCATTTTGATTTTCCTTTCATCAGTTCACGATTGACCTGCTCTCGTGTTCTTGATCTTTATTTGGTTCACGATCGACCTGCTCTCGTGATACCTTTACACAACTCATGATCGACCTGCTCTCATGAGATATTCATCAATTCACGATTGACCTGCTCTCGTGTCTTTGATCTTTATTCAGTTCACGACCGACCTGCTCTCGTGATACCTTTATCCAACTCATGATCGACCTGCTCTCATGAGGTTCTCGTGTTCTTGATCTTTATCAAATCACAATGGACATGTTCTTGTGATCTTGACCCATCTCTACCGGCTCATGATTGACTCGCTCTCATGAGATATTTAATTAATTCAGAAAAATCAGGTAAGTTTTCTGAACCCTTTCGACTCATGATCGACATACTCTCATGAAGTCTTCGTCAGTTTACAACTGACCTGCTCTCATGTCTTTGATCTTTATTTGATTCACGATCGATCTGCTCTCGTGATACCTTTATCCAATTCATGATTGAAGTGCTCTCTCGGGTTATTTACCAATTCACGATTGACCTGCTCTCGTGTCCTTAATCTTGATTTGATTCACGATCGATCTGCTCTCGTGATACCTTCATCCAACTCATGATCGACCTGCTCTCATGAGATATTCATCAGTTCACGATTGACCTGCTCTCGTGCTCTTGATCTTTGTCAAATCACAATCGACATACTCTTGTGATCCTGACCAACCTCTACCGACTCATGGTGGCCTATTAAAATGATGATGGTCCCAAGAGACAAAATGATGCAGCTTGAACCACAACTCAAGCACATTCTTTCAAATCATATCATGCGCTGTTTCGCATTTGTAGGAAACTACAGGTAACAGACAGGCCACTTAGTACCTTGATATCCTCGCAACCACAATAAGAAGCTTGGAAATCAAGGGAATCATCTGCATTATGAGGTATCTGGTGAAACAGGTATTTCATATGCGATCCATGTGCAGGTTTCTCTAATCCATTTTGTTGGAGCGGAGAAGCTTTGACACATGTTATTTATAGTTCTGCATATCATGCATCATTTTCCCCCTGTATAGAAAATGGGATTAACACCCGACCAAAATTTCATTCATCATCTACATTGTCAAAATTTAGGTTCAATTTGATCTTTGAGCAAAATCTCTGCGAGCCTCCACTCAAAGAGGGGCAGCTGTTGACACCTAAATTTTGACTTTCGATTTTTTGTTTCAATTCATATATTGCACAAAAAATCGAGAATTAATTCTCACCAAAATAGTCCTCCGCGTATTGCATATTTTGTATTTTTTTGCACTTTTTTGCGTCAACCATGTGAGAATGATGGAATTTATTAGATTCTCTCGGCGTGGAAAATAAGTAAAGAGGAGGAGGAAGAGACGAAGCCGGGTCACGTAACTCTAGGAGTCTGTTTCATGGTCCTTCATTGGCAATTTTCTTTCCTTGCAAAACCACCAGCTGCTGCGGCTACCCTCCCCATGAACATTCACATTTTTGACCTTGAGGGGAAGCACTCAAACGCTTGGCTTTTCAATGCTGTTCAAGAGCCGCTCTCGTTGATTCTCTTTGTTCTCCTTCCAGCCTCCTTCATTTCATGCAGCTCTGTATCGATGATCAATCTCTATGACTGACCCAACAGTCCCATGCTCGATTTCTCATCAATGGCTTCGCTCGGAACCCTTATCTGAGAACTAAGCTCATGTCCGCATACGCTGCTTGTGAGAGCTTGCGGGATTCAAATTTGGTTTTCGAATTCATTTGAGGACAAGGACGTTCACTTGTGGAACACGCTGATTAATGGGTGTGTGAAGAGTAATGCGTATGGGGTTGTTTTTGACGTGTTTGATCAAATGTGTCTGGGGAGTGTGGGTCCTGATGATTATACGCTCGCAACGTTGTCAAAAGTTGCGAGCAAGCGTGAGGATTGGATTTCTGTGAAATGTCGTCGTCGCGAATTCTCTAATGGCTATGTACTGCAAATGTGAAGAATTGAATGGAGCAAATAAACTGTTCAATGAAATGCCCGAGAGAAACATCGCTTCTTGGAATGTACCGGTAACGGCCTATTCAAGCTTTAATGATGATATCTAGGTTAAGGAAATATGGGAAGTGGTACAAAACATGCAGAACATCGGCTTAAAACCAGATGCATTCACAATTTCTAGTCTTTTGCCATTGTGCATCCGTGGTATTGACAAATGTGATCATGGCAGGGAGCTTCTTGGTTATATATTGAGGCATAAGTTGGAATTTTCTTCCATATGCAATGCTCACTTGGGTCGTTGCTTAATAGACATGTACTGCAAGAATGACAAGGTGGATGCTGGGAGAAGGCGTATTTCATGATGGAGCAAATGGTCATGAATGGATGCATTGCTGGGGACGAAAAGGCAAAGAAAAGTGGCATTTTCTTCCAGTATCCGCCAACCGGCGAGGCACTCCACTTGGACAAAAGAATGTTCCAAAATCAACGCAAGTGGAAGTCATTATCAACAGTATCATGACATTTTTGGTATTGATGAATCATTCAAATTGAGTGGACACCTTGAGACAAGAAAAATGCTGAGTCTGACCGTGTGAAAAGAATTGACTATGTTTTTAAGTCAGTCAAGGATCTTTTGGAATTGAATTTTCAAGTCGGGCAGCAATTCAAGATAACTTATATAGGGCAGAAGGCGTTTGAGAGAAAGAAGTCAAAAAGAAGATCATTTTGCTTCGCGCACATTCCATATCTTCTGAAAAATTACCCATTATTCTCCTACACAGCACTACACAAACCCTGCATGCTTCGTCCGTAGACTTCGGGCATCTTTTACCCTATAAGAGCAGGAAAATTCACAAATTTCATCAAGATTTAGTTGGGGAGAAGGGGTCATAGCTAAAGCCGGGTTGTTGTCCTGAACAAAGATGGTGGATCGCCATTCAATGACACTCGAGCGGATCAATCCACCAGTAACAATTTCATGCTGAAGGGCACGGTCAGTTTGAATGAGATGGCCAGTAATAATGACTGCCAGGAAACTACTACGAAGGCTTCAGCTGTGTGAAGGAACTGGGAAGGTGTCTCCTCAACAGTTTAACCAGCCCTCTGAAAATTCAGATGCAAAGGACGAAAAAAGGGTTGAATGTAGGACGTGAACACTTGCTGCAAAATACTCAAGAGGAGCCCCACCAAGGGGAGGCCTCTTCTTCATGATCAAGAAGACACCATCATAAAAAAAAAAAAGAAAATGAAAAGAAGAAGAACACAGCTGAAGAAATCACGGCACCAACAGACAAAAGAAAATGGATGCTTTTGGTGAAGTTTCTTTGGACCAAAAAGAATATAAAGTAGACCAATGTGACATTCATGACTTTATATTCTTTTTGGTCCAAAGAAAACTTCACCAAAAGCATCCATTTTCTTTTGTCTGTTGGTGCCGTGATTTCTTCAGCTGTGTTCTTCTTCTTTTCATTTTCTTTTTTTTTTTTATGATGGTGTCTTCTTGATCATGAAGAAGAGGCCTCCCCTTGGTGGGCTCCCTCTTGAGTATTTTGCAGCAAGTGTTCACGTCCTACTTCAACCCTTTTTTCGTCCTTTGCATCTGAATTTTCAGAGGGCTGGTTAAACTGTTGAGAGACACCTTCCCAGTTCCTTCACACAGCTGAGCCTTCGTAGTAGTTTCCTGGCAGTCATTATTACTGGCCATCTCATTCAAACTGACCGTGCCCTTCCAGCATGAAATTGTTACTGGTGGATTGATCCGCTCGAGTGTCATTGAATGGCGATCCACCATCTTTGTTCAGGACAACAACCCGGCTTTAGCTATGACCCCTTCTCCCCAACTAATCTTGATGAAATTTGTGAATTTTCCTGCTCTTATAGGGTAAAAGATGCCCGAAGTCTACGGACGAAGCATGCAGGGTTTGTGTAGTGCTGTGTAGGAGAATAATGGGTAATTTTTCAGAAGATATGGAATGTGCGCGAAGCAAAATGATCTTCTTTTTGACTTCTTTCTCTCAAACGCCTTCTGCCCTATATAAGTATCTTGAATTGCTGCCCGACTTGAAAATTCAATTCCAAAAGATCCTTGACTGACTTAAAACATAGTCAATTCTTTTCACACGGTCAGACTCAGCATTTTTCTTGTCTCAAGGTGTCCACTCAATTTGAATGATTCATCAATACCAAAAATGTCATGATACTGTTGATAATGACTTCCACTTGCGTTGATTTTGGAACATTCTTTTGTCCAAGTGGAGTGCCTCGCCGGTTGGCGGATACTGGAAGAAAATGCCACTTTTCTTTGCCTTTTCGTCCCCAGCAATGCATCCATTCATGACCATTTGCTCCATCATGAAATACGCCTTCTCCCAGCATCCACCTTGTCATTCTTGCAGTACATGTCTATTAAGCAACGACCCAAGTGAGCATTGCATATGGAAGAAAATTCCAACTTATGCCTCAATATATAACCAAGAAGCTCCCTGCCATGATCACATTTGTCAATACCACGGATGCACAATGGCAAAAGACTAGAATTGTGAATGCATCTGGTTTTAAGCGATGTTCTGCATGTTTTGTACCACTTCCCATATTTCCTTAACCTAGATATCATCATTAAGCTTGAATAGGCCGTTACCGGTACATTCCAAGAAGCGATGTTTCTCTCGGGCATTTCATTGAACAGTTTTATTTGCTCCATTCAATTCTTCACATTTGCAGTACATAGCCATTAGAGAATTCGCGACGACGACATTTCACAGAAATCCAATCCTCACGCTTGCTCGCAACTTTTGACAACGTTGCGAGCGTATAATCATCAGGACCCACACTCCCCAGACACATTTGATCAAACACGTCAAAAACAACCCCATACGCATTACTCTTCACACACCCATTAATCAGCGTGTTCCACAAGTGAACGTCCTTGTCCTCAAATGAATTCGAAAACCAATTTGAATCCCGCAAGCTCTCACAAGCAGCGTATGCGGACATGAGCTTAGTTCTCAGATAAGGGTTCCGAGCGAAGCCATTGATGAGAATCGAGCATGGGACTGTTGGGTCAGTCATAGAGATTGATCATCGATACAGAGCTGCATGAAATGAAGGAGGCTGGAAGGAGAACAAAGAGAATCAACGAGAGCGGCTCTTGAACAGCATTGAAAAGCCAGCGTTTGAGTGCTTCCCCTCAAGGTCAAAAATGTGAATGTTCATGGGGAGGGTAGCCGCAGCAGCTGGTGGTTTTGCAAGGAAAGAAAATTGCCAATGAAGGACCATGAAACAGACTCCTAGAGTTTACGTGACCCGGCTTCGTCTCTTCCTCCTCCTCTTTACTTATTTTCCACGCCGAGAGAATCTAATAAATTCCATCATTCTCACATGGTTGACGCAAAAAAGTGCAAAAAAATACAAAATATGCAATACGCGGAGGACTATTTTTGGTGAGAATTAATTCTCGATTTTTTGTGCAATATATGAATTGAAAACAAAAAATCGAAAGTCAAATTTAGGTGTCAACAGCTGCCCCTCTTTGAGTGAGGCTCGCAGAGATTTTGCTCAAAGATCAAATTGAACCTAAATTTTGACAATGTAGATGATGAATGAAATTTTTGGTCGGGTGTTAATCCCATTTTCTATACAGGGGGAAAATGATGCATGATATGCAGAACTATAATAACATGTGTCAAAGCTTCTCCGCTCCAACAAAATGGATTAGAGAAACCTGCACATGGATCGCATATGAAATACCTGTTTCACCAGATACCTCATAATGCAGATGATTCCCTTGATTTCCAAGCTTCTTATTGTGGTTGCGAGGATATCAAGGTACTAAGTGGCCTGTCTGTTACCTGTAGTTTCCTACAAATGCGAAACGCGCATGATATGATTTGAAAGAATGTGCTTGAGTTGTGGTTCAAGCTGCATCATTTTGTCTCTTGGGACCATCATCATTTTATAGGCCACCATGAGTCGGTAGAGGTTGGTCAGGATCACAAGAGTATGTCGATTGTGATTTGACAAAGATCAAGAGCACGAGAGCAGTCAATCGTGAACTGATGATATCTCATGAGAGCAGGTCGATCATGAGTTGGATGAAGGTATCACGAGAGCAGATCGATCGTGAATCAAATCAAGATTAAGGACACGAGAGCAGGTCAATCGTGAATTGGTAAATAACCCGAGAGAGCACTTCAATCATGAATTGGATAAAGGTATCACGAGAGCAGATCGATCGTGAATCAAATAAAGATCAAAGACATGAGAGCAGGTCAGTTGTAAACTGACGAAGACTTCATGAGAGTATGTCGATCATGAGTCGAAAGGGTTCAGAAAACTTACCTGATTTTTCTGAATTAATTAAATATCTCATGAGAGCGAGTCAATCATGAGCCGGTAGAGATGGGTCAAGATCACAAGAACATGTCCATTGTGATTTGATAAAGATCAAGAACACGAGAACCTCATGAGAGCAGGTCGATCATGAGTTGGATAAAGGTATCACGAGAGCAGGTCGGTCGTGAACTGAATAAAGATCAAAGACACGAGAGCAGGTCAATCGTGAATTGATGAATATCTCATGAGAGCAGTCGATCATGAGTTGTGTAAAGGTATCACGAGAGCAGGTCGATCGTGAACCAAATAAAGATCAAGAACACGAGAGCAGGTCAATCGTGAACTGATGAAAGGAAAATCAAAATGAGGACTTAAAGTTTGGTAAATCCGTCCAGTTGAAAAGGGTTCAGAAAAACTTACCTGGATTTTCTTGAGTTAATGGCTAAGAGAAAAACAAGCTGACTGGGTCATACCTGTCTTTTCACTCGAAGTATAATCATGCACATAGACTAACCAATGCTAATGTGACGTATATTTCATAAAAATCACGCTTCACTGAAGAAGGTGGATACCTGTATGTGCCGCAATGGATTTGAGTGCCTTGACAATCATAAGAATTCATTCTTTTGAAAGGTTCAGGTTGAAGATATACTTACTTGAGGATTTGGAAGAAACACCTGGTGGTTTTTCAACAAAACAACTAGGCCTGTTCATTCACAAATCGCCGAATGAATCTCGAGACCTTGGAAGATAACTCGAACATCGGGAACGTGCTACCTGTCAGGCATTGTCAGAGGTAACATGTGCAAGTATTTTCATCAATGAGTTTATCGGTTCATGCAAAATTATTCAACTAAGTTTGCAATGATTAGAAGCGTCAGTGTAATAACTCACGATGCAATCAATCAAATGTGGATCATGCACAACTATTCTGTCAAGTTTGCATTACCAATTCTGTTCAAGGAGTTTATCATAGCATGAATACCTCGAATGTAATCTGAATGGGGACTTCAGTTTGAAAGGGCTTTCTCTCACTCTCAAGAAAGGCTGTTTATCCCGATTGCAGGATTGAAAAGGAATCACTCAATCTCACCACCATCGCATTCAGCAAGGGTCTAAGTAATTTCGCAATTGGTACGATTAAGCCAATCTAGAGGTCTTGATTAGGACCATAATGTAGGCTGGGTCAAAGGCTTACCAAAGGGGACTCTTTTGAGTCAAGGCTATTGACAAAGAAGTCTTCATCACCTGCTCCGGGTTTACAAGTCAAGAGCCACAAAATGAGAGAGAAATAGTCTTGCTCGTACCTTTTCGAGTGATGCTTAAAATCATTCAACTCTACGTTAACTCAAGCGCCTTAATCAGAAAAGACTTTCCTGGGTTGTAACGTAGGTTAGGACTAAGGACCAAGAAAGTAAAATGCTTGTTTTGGCCCAGAAAATATATGAGATGGGTTTGACGCTGGTGATCATTGCATTTTTATCACCAGTCTCGGCCCTCCAAAATAATTCTCAAAGAACACCATTATTGTATGAGAATGGTGTCAAGTTCTGCTGATACCGTCGCCGCTCCCGAACGGTGTAAACTTCAATGAGCGTCTTTTACAACTTGACTCTTTCGAAGAGTTTTCTTTTTCAATCAGATCTCATTGGGGATTTACAAAAGGAGACAACATGTTTTCACTGAGTTATAAATGTACATGTAAGTTCAATGAACATTGATTTGAATGGGCATTGGCCTTGCTTTTGACTGGCGCTTTGCTTTTTCATGCCCGGGACTGGCTTTTTTTTTTTTGTCCCGCCTTTGCCTTTTGTCCCTTTCCGTTTGTTTAGAATAAAGAATTTCCAAAGATTGTGTCATATACACATGTACATCAGAGATCTAACACACTAGAAGAATTGACTCGAGAACTCTATGTAAAGCTACTCCTTCTGAGTTCCTCTGCTTTGAGGTGGCACCGTCTTCATGTTGGACTGAGCAATGATCACCACGGGGTTTTAAGAAACGAATACGCAGGCTCAATTGGACAATGCAAAGGATAAAAGTGTATCGGATAGAGAAATGAATGCTTTTCATCGTCCTAAGGCACTTGAATTACCGTACAAGGTCGAAAGCAAAGAAACACCCGAAAATTGATGTTAGTCCGAGCAAGAAAATTTCTAACCATTTACCTCGTGCAATTTGCGGGGACTACCTCCATTGACCCTGATGTGGGGTGGTTCTTGACAGGCGTTATGAAATGAAATCGCCGCTCAAATGGGTTGTCTATGGTCACCTGTAGTGTTTGGGATAGAGAAATTATCGCCTCCTTCCCTTCAGCTATCGTACCTTTTGCGAGAGAACCCATCGTCTTGAGGAATGCGAAACCTATTTACACACGATTCACTGTAGATTAAAATGTAGGATGTGTGTGGAAATGGCTTGCCTTTCATCGTCCTGTCATGCCCCACTCTACACATTCGACGCATCATGTGTAGTTTATACTCCAAGTCAGAATTGGCAAATTAAACATGTAGAAGAGTCAGGCATGAATCATGGCATGTGTAACATGATGCAGATGTGGCAATTTTTAGCATCACATGTGTTTATAGAATGAGCAACTTTGAAAGAAATTCTCAACAATAGGAGAATTTGAATTACCTATGGACATGTCGGCGAATCGAGCAAATTGAGAGTCGACTCCATAAACTGAGGAGCAGCTCATCTTTGACCTTGCCCCTGCATAATGAAATGCATGGGTGAAGGAGTCGAGTGAAGATTTGATGCGTTTGGGCTGCTCAATGTTGACAACTGTCATGGCCGTTGATCGAATGTTCCTGCAATAATGGAAGCAGAAATGATATTCTTGTAATCAGATGAGTTAAAAAAGGACATACTCTCCCTTTCAATTCAGGATTTGCCCATCACTTTGCCCCATTTTCATTAAAATAGATTTTATCAGATGATGGTAATTTTGCCCCTTGGAGTCGTCTCCTTTGTCACGTTAGTGTGAAATTTCCTGTTAAGAGAAAAAACACGTGTTATCTAGTATTGGAAGGGATAGAATTGGAAACGATACTGGTTTACCCTTCATCTTGAATGCCTTGCGCGACCCTTTTACCCGCTTCGCTTGGCTAAGTTTCCCTCGACTTTCCTCTCCATCTTTGAGATTGCTCGGGTCTTTTGTTTGCATTTTTCTTTGTTTGAAGCCGTCCATCCAATGATAATGTCCACGAATCGGTTTTGTCCTCAGTTTTGTTCAACTAGGGAATTTCATATTTGGGTACAACGTATTCTCGGGTTGGTTTGCAAATTCCTAAGAACAGAAGGGACCCAACTTAAAACTGGGGCACTTGACGGTAAATTGAGACGATACGGAGTTACCCTTGAGTTTGGCGCGGCTTTTTACTCACGATTAATCCATCGCGAGTTTTGGTGGGCTGTAACAGATCCACGCATTTAATAGAAGGAAGGCAGATCATTACCTCTTGCCTTTACATAAATTACAGAAATCTATAAAGGCATAAAGAAATCCTATGCAAGGGAGTAACAACATTATGCACTCATCTAGGATTCTGCTTCTCCGCAGGCTCTCTCCATGATCAGTCAGCTTCATTCGGATCAAGTATGCATCGACCATGTTGAGGTCCAGTGGTCACTGGTTGAGCATACGCATCATAGCCCCGATGTTCTACCGACATCGAAATGGTCGATCATGGCGAAAAGATCATCGTCGATGGCTCGCTTGGTGGTGATCTGTCCCCTCTTTCTCGGGAGTTATTGATGCTGATCCTAGGATTGGTCTTTTTGTTCCCTCCTCCAACAGAACTCGATCCTATTATGAACTGGTCTAACTCCACCTCTTAAACGGGCGTATCTCGGTCTTTAGGTACTGTCTTTTGTCGAGCGCAAGGAGTCTATGGCATTGGGGCAAGTGGTGGAGTCGAAAGCTTACTTACACTCTTGTTCTCTGCTCGGAGTTTTTCATTTTCAGCTTTCAGAAACTCAACTTATTGCGCTCGGTTTTGAGTCCTTACACGGGTTCGCCTATTTTGAAACCAAAACTTGATTTACATAGGGTTGAGCCCTGTTTATTGGCTTAGTTTCATTCTTTGTTTGTCATCCGGCATAGGGTACCTTCTGAAGAAATCTTCAAGTTTTTGAATCTGATGGTCGGTGTGACGTCGGCGAGCTTCCTTTGACTCTGGTTGTTGTTGTCTCTATCTTTATCGAGATCTTGGCCGTCATAGGCGGAAGGGCAGGCTCCATAGTATAAATTCCAAACATGGCATCGAACCCTGCATCTCCCATATTCAGCAAGTAGCGATAGTTCTCGAGATTGTTGGGTTGAGACATCCTTGATTGCTTAATGGTTTCACAAGGTTTTCTATCTCTTCTCGTATTTTCACCCTCTCAAAATTTCTTTGCGTGGTCGTGTATGCTTTGAAACTCTTCTCTGAGCACGGATGAAAATTATCAAAGAACGCCTCTTTTAAAACTTAGGCGTGGATTTCAGAAATCGTATCACTTGTCCCAAGAGTTCATTCTTTCTCGTATCTCTCACTCTCGTCTCTTCCATCTTTTCGTGATAGAGGGCCCCTGTCATCCATCTTAACCGTTGATTTGCTGACGAGTTCTCCCATAAAGACGAATCCTGCTTCTTTTCTGCTGAAAGTTTCTTTGTCTCCACTCAGCTCGTCTTTTCCTTTCTTCTTTTTCAAAGTGGCGGTACCACCTTTTCGCAAAGATGTCGGATTTGCTCGGCTCGAGATTGTAGACTGTAACGTATTCAAGCCAACGGGGGTGATACCGGCAGAGATGGCAGATGGGAAATCTGACCAATGGGACCCCCCTGTGAAATTACTATTTAACTCGAAGTAGATTATCACTTTCGCGTTCCAGTCATCTGCTTCACTTCTCTCCTCTTATCTTTCGTATTCTACTCGTCAGCCTTGATTTTTCTCTCTATCCTGATAATATCCAGTCTTCCAATGTAGATCTTCCCAGCTGAAGTTATATTCAAATGGGAGAGACTTTATCACCTTCTTGGCCGAGGCTATGTTTACATAGCTCATCATCCGGTATTGAAGCTGAGATCCCTCGGTTTTGTTCGGGGAAATAAATGCTTCTTCGATTGTGGGTACCAACCTGGAGAGGAATACAGGGCGTTCCCTCACGTCTTTATCAATTTTGTCTGGAGTCTTGTCGGAACACCCAGGAAACGGTCCACCTATCCCGCATCGTGAACGCTCGTTATTAGGACCGATTCAGAATGCTTGGCGTTGGCAGAACACTCAGTCGCCCGGTATAAGAAGACCATCAAGTCCGCTGATGAACGGGTTTTCGCTATGTTCATGAGAGAGAGAGCTGGTGGAGCGCTTAGCTTTGAATCAACATACTTTGAGCATATCCGACCGATATTGTGATGAATTCAGAATGCAAATGGCTGGAGGATATGCTTGACGATCTAACATCGATATAGCTTTCGAGAGGGACCTGATTGACACTGAAGCTCGCGTTGAACACCATGAGATGAATGCAGCTAGGGCACAAGAGAAATGTACCCGCCTGTTTTTCAAGCTTGCGGATCTCGACTCCCAGGTGGCTCAGTGTAGGCAGACATTAATTTCGATGGAGAGCCAGTTGAGCTCTTTTTGTTATGCTTATTAGAGCTCAATTTGGCTTTACTTTTCCTCCTCAGTGACTTGTTGTAGGTTCGTTGATTGAGAA
>JAGVVM010024062.1:0-10184 GCA_019149425.1 Psidium friedrichsthalianum | reverse complement strand
CGGTGTCCATCTGCACTGGCAGTCCAAAAAGCATCGGCGGTGCAGCCATCATGGGTGACCTGGATCTGTAAAAGAAGGGCAACCACCGCCCATGAGTCGAAACTCAATAAGCTCACCACTAATCCTAACGTAGGATAGCGTATACTAGAAGGGTCGGTCCTATCCAACGGACTAGGTTCACGGTCCAGGGTTCAGACACTCTCGGTCCTTGGTACCAGACCCCAACATGCCTAACAGACGTACAAATCATCACAACGCAGATCATATTATACAGACGAGCACAAGATGTCAATCAGATGCCATACGCAATGCTGCAGGCCTCAACCGGCCATATCGGATCCCAGGGAATCATACTCAGGCCTCAACCGGCCATAACGGGTCCAATAGACCATGCCCATCTGTCACTCCAAATCCCATCAGGGCTCACCCAACAGTGCCGTACGGCAATTACCACAATGCGCCTCAAACGCCTTACATTGGTCTCCCTTTTCTCTCCACTTCCCCTCTAGGCACATTCTCTCGTCACTGCTCCGGTGACTCATGCCATGCTCTCAATGTATGCGGGGCCGCAGGATTACAATCAACAATTCAAACGTAGTGCATGCATGATATGGCATATATGCACCAGTATAGAACGCATCAAGCAACCATCACACTCTCATGTGCACAACAAGCCAAGCCATAAGAGAATCAAAGGCCCCCGCACAACTCCTCAGTCACGCAGGTTCGATAGGTAACTACATGTTGATTCTCGGGTCAGACCCATAACAATTGGACTCTCGTCTAGCAAATCTGATCACTCGGCCTAAGCCCATACACCCAAGCTATTTCCCCCGGAGTTAATGACCATGACTATTGATTCAGTGTTTTATTGATCCCTCGGTGTAGTTGAATTAAGCTCAGTTGGGTTTAAGGCCCAATTATAGGATTCAAATCAAATGGGCCTAAGGCCCGAACCAAGGCCCATGGCTCATAGGGGTTAGTAAGTCCATTAATGAAATTCGGCCCATTAAGGAGTTTTAAGCCCATAAGTCGAGTTGGGTTCGATAGGATTTAAGGTTTAGTGTAGTGGTTTAGGCCCATTAAATTAGGTTGGGCTAATTAAAATTTGCAAGGCCCATTTGGATTCTAAGGCCCATTAATAATTCTTAAGTCCATTATGTAATTGAGGCCCATGAGTATTAAATTTTCGTGTAGGGCCCAAGCCCATTTTCAAGGATTAACCAATTCGGCCCATTTTGCCCATTTTGGGCCCATTTAGCCACTCTAAGCCCATATACATTAATGAGCCTCTTCTTTTAATGTTCCAAACCATCATTGGGCCCATTCAATTGTAATTTTCGTCCATTATAAGCCCATTAACCCAATTAGGTTCAATTAGGTTCGTTTAAGCCCAAATAGCATGAAATTAGGACCCCAAGCCCATTATAAGTCTTAGGCCCGTTAATCCACACACTTATTACACTAATTCCAGCCCATTAAATTAGTTCCAAGGCCCAATCTCTCACTCCAAAAGACCCATTCGGTCGGCCCACTAGAAAACCAAAATGGCCTAAGCCCAATTAATAACAAATTACACATATTAACCACAATTCACCAAGATTAACCACTAATCCAATCACCACATAAGCATACAACTAGCCTAAGTCAAGATTAGTGGGTTGCTTACCTAATGGTGGCTGGGACGGGTGGCTGGTCGGCGTCGGGACGGCGGAGGTCGGCGACGGTCTCGGGCGGCTACACGGCCGAGAGGAAGAGAGGGACGGTGAGAGCTGGTTCGGGTCATCCACGGCCATGGCAACGAAGGAACAAGGGCTAGGGAGGCTTACCAAGGGAGGTCGGGTCGCGGGGTGGCCGACGGTGGGGGAACGACGGCAACGACGCGGCGGTTTGGCGACGGCACCAATCTAACCGAGAGAGAGAGTGAGCGACGGCAAGGTTCGGCCGGCCCATGGTGGCTCACGGCCCACGAAATGAGAAGGAGAAGGGCTAGGGAACTCACCAAAGTTGGATGATGGCTGGAAGTGGCGGCGGCAGCCGGCCGACGACGACGGGGACGGTGGCGCACGGCGGACGGGCGGGCGAGAGCCGTGAGGGAGAGAGAGAGCGATCGGGAGAGTGAGGGAGAGAAGAGAGAGAGGGTGGCCGAAATTATGAATGAGGAGAGAGAGAGGGAATAGATTATAATAGGTGGAATTCAAATAAATTAGATAGTGGGGTTAGGTAATGGGGTTATGAGACATTTGATGTATACTTGATGTGATTGATTGACAACCTTGGAAATTGTGCTATGACGCGATTGATTTGATTGATTGATTGATGTGACATCTGATTTGACTTGCCTCGATTTGCGTGCCAAATGCACCGATCGGGTCACGAGCGCGAACGAATTTTGGACTGGGTTTGGTGTCGGTCTGTCGATTCTACTCTCAAAAATCCTAATTAGTCTCATTCTAAGGTCTGAGCCTTTACCGGGGGCATTTCGGTAATTTTCCATTCACACCTTGCTTCTCGACGTGCACCGGCTGTCTGACCTTCAGTCGACATTTTCGAAACCGACTTCATCTCTTCATTGTGTTCATCTTATTAATTCGATTGTCCATCGTCAGATTTCATTTTGTGGTCAATTTCACTAAATACCGACCCTGTCTCAGTCTCAGGCCACGGCGGCTGATTGGGAAAAATTCCCAGATAGCCTTTCCCCTTCGGTTGGTCAGCTCAGGGTAGCTAATCCTGAGTGAGCGTCGACTAGAGTGTATTAATGAAGTGTTTCCATTCATTTAGAAAGTCTGACTATTGGGTCGAATTTTCAGACTGTCACACAGCTTCCCTTTCTTGCCAAACCGAGATAATCCTCGCATCGGCGACACCTTCAGAAAGACATGATCCCCAACTTGAAATTCCAATGGCTTACGTCTCTTGTCGGCATAGCTCTTCTGCCTACTCTGGGCGGTCCTCAATCTGTCTCTAATCACCTTGACTGCCTCCACTGACTGTTGTACCAATTCTGGGCCTGTTATTCTTTTCTCGCCAACTTCATCCCAACAAATCGGCGTCCTGCAGGCCCTTCCATACAATGCTTCGAACGGTGCCATCTTGATACTCTGCTGGTAGCTATTATTGTAGGCGAATTCCACTAAATGCAGTTGCTCCTCCCAGCCACCTTTGAAATCTATGACACATGCTCTCAGCATGTCCTCCAGAGTCTGTATAGTTCTTTCCGACTGTCCATCAGTCTGAGGGTGGTAGGCCGTACTGAATCTTAACTCTGTTCCTAGAGCACCTTGCAGACTCTTCCAGAATGTGGCTGTGAAACGAGGATCTCTGTCTGATACAATGCTTACTGGCACTCCATGCAATCTTACAATCTGCCTCACGTATAGTTCAGCCAGCTTCTCCAATGTGGAATCCTTTCGCACTGCGATAAAATGCGCAGACTTGGTCAATCTGTCCACTATCACCCAGATTGAGTCATTCCCTCTCTGACTTCTTGGCAGTCCTGTCACGAAATCCATGGTGATATGTTCCCATTTCCACTCTGGGATTTCCAAAGGTTGCAACAGTCCTCCAGGCTTGCAATGTTGCGCCTTCACCTGCTGACACGTCAAGCACTTGGCCACATGTTTGGCTACATCCACCTTCATTCCATTCCACCAGTAGTGCCGACGTAGGTTCTGGTACATCTTCGTGCTTCCAGGGTGGATACTGTAATTACTCCTGTGTGCCTCTGATAGAATTCTCTCCTTCAACTCTTCGTCGTTTGGCACACACAGACGTCCTCTAAACTTCAATATTCCGTCCTCAGTCACCTTGAAGTCACCTTTCCTCTCTTCTGCATCCATCGTCACAATCTTCTGAATATCTAGGTCCGTAGACTGCAACTCTTTAACCCTCAATTGAATTTCGGGTTCAATCTGCACTGTGGCCATTAAGCTCGAGGGTTCCTACCTCAACCTTGAACTCAGAGTCTCTGATTTCCTCCAGCAACGTCCATTCCTTAACCATCATATGCGCGATGCTCGACTTTCTGCTCAGAGCATCCGCCACCTTGTTCGCCTTTCTTGGATGGTAAAGAATATCACAGTCGTAATCCTTTAACAACTCCATCCATCGACGTTGTCTCATGTTCAGCTCCTTCTGCGAAAACAAATACTTGAGGCTCTGGTGATCTGTGTATATCTGGAACTTTTCTCCCACCAGATAATGCCTCCAAATCTTCAATGCGAACACTATGGCTGCCAGCTCCAAGTCATGCGTCGGATAATTCATCTCATGCGGCCTCCACTGTCGAGATGCATACGCTACTACTCGTCCATGTTGCATCAAGACACATCCTAGACCTCTTAGCGAAGCATCGCTGTAAATCTCAAATCCTCCAGGTCCGGATGGGATGGTTAATACTGGCGCGGAAGTCAACCTATCCTTCAATTCCTGGAAACTTTCTTCACACTTTGCATTCCATTCAAACTTCGACTCCTTCTTTAACAGCCTTGTCATCGGAGCGGCTATCGCGGAGAACCTTTCCACGAAGCGTCGGTAATAGCCAGCTAATCCAAGGAAACTTCGCACCTCAGTCACGGTCGTAGGTCTTGGCCATTTCTCTACAGCTTCGATCTTAGCTGGATCCACTGATATCCCTTCTCCAGATACAATGTGTCCAAGGAACGCCACTCTGCTCAGCCAGAACTCACACTTACTGAACTTCGCATACAGTGAGTGCTCCCTTAAGGTCTGCAGAACAATCCTCAAGTGTTCTTCGTGGTCTTCAGCATTCTTCGAGTACACCAAGATGTCGTCGATGAAGACTATCACGAACTGATCTAGAAACTCCTTGAACACTCTATTCATCATATCCATAAACGCTGCTGGGGCATTCGTCAGCCCAAATGGCATGACTGTAAATTCATAATGCCCATATCTCGTCCTAAAGGCAGTCTTCGGAACATCCTCTTTCTTAATCCTCAATTGGTGATAGCCTGTCCTTAGGTCTATCTTGGAGAACACACACGCTCCTTGTAGCTGATCAAACAGGTCGTCGATCCGTGGCAGGGGATACTTGTTCTTGATCGTCACTTGGTTCAGCTGTCGATAGTATCGACAGCTGAACCAAGTGACGATCAAGAACAAGTATCCCCTGCCACGGATCGACGACCTGTTTGATCAGCTACAAGGAGCGTGTGTGTTCTCCAAGATAGACCTAAGGACAGGCTATCACCAATTGAGGATTAAGAAAGAGGATGTTCCGAAGACTGCCTTTAGGACGAGATATGGGCATTATGAATTTACAGTCATGCCATTTGGGCTGACGAATGCCCCAGCAGCGTTTATGGATATGATGAATAGAGTGTTCAAGGAGTTTCTAGATCAGTTCGTGATAGTCTTCATCGACGACATCTTGGTGTACTCGAAGAATGCTGAAGACCACGAAGAACACTTGAGGATTGTTCTGCAGACCTTAAGGGAGCACTCACTGTATGCGAAGTTCAGTAAGTGTGAGTTCTGGCTGAGCAGAGTGGCGTTCCTTGGACACATTGTATCTGGAGAAGGGATATCAGTGGATCCAGCTAAGATCGAAGCTGTAGAGAAATGGCCAAGACCTACGACCGTGACTGAGGTGCGAAGTTTCCTTGGATTAGCTGGCTATTACCGACGCTTCGTGGAAAGGTTCTCCGCGATAGCCGCTCCGATGACAAGGCTGTTAAAGAAGGAGTCGAAGTTTGAATGGAATGCAAAGTGTGAAGAAAGTTTCCAGGAATTGAAGGATAGGTTGACTTCCGCGCCAGTATTAACCATCCCATCCGGACCTGGAGGATTTGAGATTTACAGCGATGCTTCGCTAAGAGGTCTAGGATGTGTCTTGATGCAACATGGACGAGTAGTAGCGTATGCATCTCGACAGTGGAGGCCGCATGAGATGAATTATCCGACGCATGACTTGGAGCTGGCAGCCATAGTGTTCGCATTGAAGATTTGGAGGCATTATCTGGTGGGAGAAAAGTTCCAGATATACACAGATCACCAGAGCCTCAAGTATTTGTTTTCGCAGAAGGAGCTGAACATGAGACAACGTCGATGGATGGAGTTGTTAAAGGATTACGACTGTGATATTCTTTACCATCCAAGAAAGGCGAACAAGTGGCGGATGCTCTGAGCAGAAAGTCGAGCATCGCGCATATGATGGTTAAGGAATGGACGTTGCTGGAGAAATCAGAGACTCTGAGTTCAAGGTTGAGGTAGAACCCTCGAGCTTAATGGCCACAGTGCAGATTGAACCCGAAATTCAATTGAGGGTTAAAGAGTTGCAGTCTACGGACCTAGATATTCAGAAGATTGTGACGATGGATGCAGAAGAGAGGAAAGGTGACTTCAAGGTGACTGAGGACGGAATATTGAAGTTTAGAGGACGTCTGTGTGTGCCAAACGACGAAGAGTTGAAGGAGAGAATTCTATCAGAGGCACACAGGAGTAATTACAGTATCCACCCTGGAAGCACGAAGATGTACCAGAACCTACGTCGGCACTACTGGTGGAATGGAATGAAGGTGGATGTAGCCAAACATGTGGCCAAGTGCTTGACGTGTCAGCAGGTGAAGGCGCAACATTGCAAGCCTGGAGGACTGTTGCAACCTTTGGAAATCCCAGAGTGGAAATGGGAACATATCACCATGGATTTCGTGACAGGACTGCCAAGAAGTCAGAGAGGGAATGACTCAATCTGGGTGATAGTGGACAGATTGACCAAGTCTGCGCATTTTATCGCAGTGCGAAAGGATTCCACATTGGAGAAGCTGGCTGAACTATACGTGAGGCAGATTGTAAGATTGCATGGAGTGCCAGTAAGCATTGTATCAGACAGAGATCCTCGTTTCACAGCCACATTCTGGAAGAGTCTGCAAGGTGCTCTAGGAACAGAGTTAAGATTCAGTACGGCCTACCACCCTCAGACTGATGGACAGTCGGAAAGAACTATACAGACTCTGGAGGACATGCTGAGAGCATGTGTCATAGATTTCAAAGGTGGCTGGGAGGAGCAACTGCATTTAGTGGAATTCGCCTACAATAATAGCTACCAGCAGAGTATCAAGATGGCACCGTTCGAAGCATTGTATGGAAGGGCCTGCAGGACGCCGATTTGTTGGGATGAAGTTGGCGAGAAAAGAATAACAGGCCCAGAATTGGTACAACAGTCAGTGGAGGCAGTCAAGGTGATTAGAGACAGATTGAGGACCGCCCAGAGTAGGCAGAAGAGCTATGCCGACAAGAGACGTAAGCCATTGGAATTTCAAGTTGGGGATCATGTCTTTCTGAAGGTGTCGCCGATGCGAGGATTATCTCGGTTTGGCAAGAAAGGGAAGCTGTGTGACAGTCTGAAAATTCGACCCAATAGTCAGACTTTCTAAATGAATGGAAACACTTCATTAATACACTCTAGTCGACGCTCACTCAGGATTAGCTACCCTGAGCTGACCAACCGAAGGGGAAAGGCTATCTGGGAATTTTTCCCAATCAGCCGCCCGTTGGCCTGAGACTGAGACAGGGTCGGTATTTAGTGAAATTGACCACAAAATGAAATCTGACGATGGACAATCGAATTAATAAGATGAACACAATGAAGAGATGAAGTCGGTTTCGAAAATGTCGACTGAAGGTCAGACAGCCGGTGCACGTCGAGAAGCAAGGTGTGAATGGAAAATTACCGAAATGCCCCCGGTAAAGGCTCAGACCTTAGAATGAGACTAATTAGGATTTTTGAGAGTAGAATCGACAGACCGACACCAAACCCAGTCCAAAATTCGTTCGCGCTCGTGACCCGATCGGTGCATTTGGCACGCAAATCGAGGCAAGTCAATCAGATGTCACATCAATCAATCAATCAAATCAATCGCGTCATAGCACAATTTCCAAGGTTGTCAATCAATCACATCAAGTATACATCAAATGTCTCATAACCCCATTACCTAACCCCACTATCTAATTTATTTGAATTCCACCTATTATAATCTATTCCCTCTCTCTCTCCTCATTCATAATTTCGGCCACCCTCTCTCTCTTCTCTCCCTCACTCTCCCGATCGCTCTCTCTCTCCTCACGGCTCTCGCCCGCCCGTCCGCCGTGCGCCACCGTCCCCGTCGTCGTCGGCCGGCTGCCGCCGCCACTTCCAGCCATCATCCAACTTTGGTGAGTTCCCTAGCCCCTTCTCCTTCTCATTTTCGTGGGCCGTGAGCCACCATGGGCCGGCCGAACCTTGCCGTCGCTCACTCTCTCTCTCGGTTAGATTGGTGCCGTCGCCAAACCGCCGCGTCGTTGCCGTCGTTCCCCCACCGTCGGCCACCCCGCGACCCGACCTCCCCTTGGTAAGCCTCCCTAGCCCTTGTTCCTTCGTTGCCATGGCCGTGGATGACCCGAACCAGCTCTCACCGTCCCTCTCTTCCTCTCGGCCGTGTAGCCGCCCGAGACCGTCGCCGACCTCCGCCGTCCCGACGCCGACCAGCCACCCGTCCCAGCCACCATTAGGTAAGCAACCCACTAATCTTGACTTAGGCTAGTTGTATGCTTATGTGGTTGATTGGATTAGTGGTTAATCTTGGTGAATTGTGGTTAATATGTGTAATTTGTTATTAATTGGGCTTAGGCCATTTTGGTTTTCTAGTGGGCCGACCGAATGGGTCTTTTGGAGTGAGAGATTGGGCCTTGGAACTAATTTAATGGGCTGGAATTAGTGTAATAAGTGTGTGGATTAACGGGCCTAAGACTTATAATGGGCTTGGGGTCCTAATTTCATGCTATTTGGGCTTAAACGAACCTAATTGAACCTAATTGGGTTAATGGGCTTATAATGGACGAAAATTACAATTGAATGGGCCCAATGATGGTTTGGAACATTAAAAGAAGAGGCTCATTAATGTATATGGGCTTAGAGTGGCTAAATGGGCCCAAATGGGCAAAATGGGCCGAATTGGTTAATCCTTGAAAATGGGCTTGGGCCCTACACGAAAATTTAATACTCATGGGCCTCAATTACATAATGGACTTAAGAATTATTAATGGGCCTTAGAATCCAAATGGGCCTTGCAAATTTTAATTAGCCCAACCTAATTTAATGGGCCTAAACCACTACACTAAACCTTAATCCTATCGAACCCAACTCGACTTATGGGCTTAAAACTCCTTAATGGGCCGAATTTCATTAATGGACTTACTAACCCCTATGAGCCATGGGCCTTGGTTCGGGCCTTAGGCCCATTTGATTTGAATCCTATAATTGGGCCTTAAACCCAACTGAGCTTAATTCAACTACACCGAGGGATCAATAAAACACTGAATCAATAGTCATGGTCATTAACTCCGGGGGAAATAGCTTGGGTGTATGGGCTTAGGCCGAGTGATCAGATTTGCTAGACGAGAGTCCAATTGTTATGGGTCTGACCCGAGAATCAACATGTAGTTACCTATCGAACCTGCGTGACTGAGGAGTTGTGCGTGGGGCCTTTGATTCTCTTATGGCTTGGCTTGTTGTGCACATGAGAGTGTGATGGTTGCTTGATGCGTTCTATACTGGTGCATATATGCCATATCATGCATGCACTACGTTTGAATTGTTGATTGTAATCCTGCGGCCCCGCATACATTGAGAGCATGGCATGAGTCACCGGAGCAGTGACGAGAGAATGTGCCTAGAGGGGAAGTGGAGAGAAAAGGGAGACCAATGTAAGGCGTTTGAGGCGCATTGTGGTAATTGCCGTACGGCACTGTTGGGTGAGCCCTGATGGGATTTGGAGTGACAGATGGGCATGGTCTATTGGGACCCGTTATGGCCGGTTGAGGCCTGAGTATGATTCCCTGGGATCCGATATGGCCGGTTGAGGCCTGCAGCATTGCGTATGGCATCTGATTGACATCTTGTGCTCGTCTGTATAATATGATCTGCGTTGTGATGATTTGTACGTCTGTTAGGCATGTTGGGGTCTGGTACCAAGGACCGAGAGTGTCTGAACCCTGGACCGTGAACCTAGTCCGTTGGATAGGACCGACCCTTCTAGTATACGCTATCCTACGTTAGGATTAGTGGTGAGCTTATTGAGTTTCGACTCATGGGCGGTGGTTGCCCTTCTTTTACAGATCCAGGTCACCCATGATGGCTGCACCGCCGATGCTTTTTGGACTGCCAGTGCAGATGGACACCC
>JAGVVM010024060.1:0-5000 GCA_019149425.1 Psidium friedrichsthalianum | reverse complement strand
TTTACATGGGATGGTGCGGCAGAGCAGCAAAGGACAAAACAATAGCAGAGACACACAAACCTAAAAGAAGAAAGGAATGAAGAAAAAAGAAACCCAGAGGGAAAATAAAAAAAAAAAGAAGGACGGGGAAAACAGAAGAACTATGAAAAAGAATATTGAAGATTAAAGAGGAGGCAAGAAAAAAGAAAAAATAAAAAGATAATAAAGAAAAGGGAAATAGAAGAGTTAAAAAAGGAAGAGAAAGAATTGACGAAAGAACCGAGGGAAAGAGGAGAACAAGGAAAGCAAGGAAACAACCAAACAAAAGAATAATAAGAAGAATGATCCCACAACAAAAGAAAAAAGGAATAGAAAGATTTCAAGGAAAGAGAAAGAACGAAGTAAGATAAAAGAGGACACAAGCAATATTAAGAGATTAAAGAGAAGAAAGGGAAAAACAAAAGACAACAACGAAATGACCATACAGGGGAAACCCAAGAATAGGAGAAAAGAGACCAGAATAGGAGAGCAAGAACAGACCAGAATCAAAACCACAGAACCCAAAATCATAAGAAGCATCTCAACAACAAAACAACAAAGAAGAAGACAAAAAGAAAGGGAAATAAAAAGAAATTGGGGAGAGCAATTTAACCTGCCGACCAACCGCGCCATTTAAGGAAAAAGAAACGAAGATAAAAACACAAAAAAAAACAAGAAAAGAATGGAGGGAACAGAGAGATGGCTCATTAAGACCGTTGGCGAACGCCAGCTTGCCTCGGGACACGAACCCAGACCCATCCTTCCCACTGAGTCCCCAGTGGATCCCACCAGAGATCTTTTATGCCACACACCCCAGAACACCCACCACCACCCCAAACCCACAACAAACACACTACACCAAAAACCCAAAAAACACAAAAAAACCCCCACCAAAAAACCAAAAACAAACCACACAACCACCACAGAACACCACAAGAACACCCAACAGCTGATAAACAGCTGCGCCAAAGACCCCCCCAAAGCTCGCCAAACAACAAACCCACACCCCCCACAACCCCACACAAAACAAACAAACAAACCAAAAATCACAAGCATGAGAACAGAAGAAGATAGACCACACGCACACACCAACAAGACCCTACCAACTCTTAACACGGAAAGAAACAGCCCCAACAAGAAAAAGAATGTCCCCAGCTGCACCAACCCACTTTAGCATACAAACACAACCCTTTAAGAAATTCTTTCTTACAACAAAACATGCACACCCCAACCCCCAAAACAAAGATGCCGGTCTGCGTGCCGAAAATAGGGAAAAGTTAAAAAGAAAAAAAAAATTGAGAAAGTTAGCAAGGAAAAAAGAAAAAAAAAAAAAAAAAAAAAAAAGAAAAGAACTAAATAAACAAGGAAAAAAAAGAATTAATAGAGAAAAGAATTTAAAAGAAATAGAAGGAAGAAGAAGAATTTAGTAAAGATATAGCATAAGAAGCATCTGACTAAAGAAGCAAGACAAAGAGGAGAAGACAAAAGAAGCAGATGGAATTAGGGACAAGGAAAGAAGCGTAAAAACAAAAGAGAAGCGAAACACGCACGAAGAGAAAAGAGAGAGAAACGCAAAGACAAGGAAAAAAGAACAGAAAGCCAAAATCTTAGGCAAAGGAAAACTAAAAGAGAAGAACAGAAGAAGAGAACGAAACAGAACAAGCAAAAAAAGTAAAAACGAAAAAACTAAGAGGAAAAGAAAATAAATGATATAAAAGACAAGTAGAAAGAAGAATAAAACCAAAACTGGAAAAAAAGAGGACCCCAAAGACACTATCAAGATATAAAGACACAAAAAAATATACAAAAAAAAAGAGAGGACGAAAGAAAATAGAAGAAAACGAGTAGAGAGAAGCAAACAAAGGGAAACTTCAAAAAACCAACCACAAAAGCACATTACTAGAAGAAGCTCATTTTAATGAAAATGTAAAAGAAAGAAGTGGTAAAGAACCAAAAAAGACATTAAGACCGAAAAGACCAAATAAGAGAAAAAAACCAACGGAAAAAAAAGGAAAAAACAGAGAAAAGTTCCAAGAAAAAAAAAGAGAAAACAAAAAAGAATCATAAGCAATGATTTTAGAAAAAGAGAAAAGAGGAAACCAAGAAAGAAGGAAAGAAACTAAGTTAAAATGAGAAAAGAGACAAAGAGATACCAATTTAAAAGGAGAAAAAAGAGGAACAGAAACACAGAAAGAAGGATTATAATGAGAGAGGGAGACAGACCGCCACACAGAGATATAAAAGGAAAGAAGAAACCACACGAGACAACCAAAAAGACCCGAAACAAAAAAAAAAAACAAAAAACAGACAGACATTTATTGTTTATTATATTTTTTTTTTTTTATATATATCGTTTAACAAAGTATTATTGGTATAATAAAAAAGGCCCCAGGAGAGGACCCCCCAGCCAGAGACCATCAGGAGCACGACAGATAAGACCGACTCGTCCAGACAAGGACCCACAAGAGAAGGCCCAGCTACCAGCAGGAGAGTCGAACCCCAAACACCACCCCCAAGACCGGCCCTAGCGCCGCCCAGCAGACAGCTGCCAAGACAGCCTGCCCCCCTAGCTGACCCAAGAGCAGACACCCACAGCGAGCCCCAGGGGAGACCAGAGCGCCCCACCCCCAGCCCACACACCCAGCCAGCTGCACGGCAAGCCATCCATTACACTCCTCCAAACCCAGAAGCACAGGACCACAGGACACCCTTTCAAGAAAGGAGAGGAGGGGACCAGAAGACCCCCCCTCCCCCCACCCTGACGCTCAACATCGACCCCAAAACCCAGACCCCAAAGACACAAACCTTTAAGCGCAGGACGACCACACTACCCCACGAGAGCTTTGAAAGCGGAGAGCCTAGCGTGAGCGCTGTGTGCCCCCAGCCCACCCCCTGCCCTCTGGTCCGCGCTGCCTGAGGAGTTGACCTCCCGGCCCTCCCCCTACCTAGCAAAGATAAAAGAAATAGAATAGAAGAAGATTTCAGAGAACAACGCTACAGAACAGCTACAAGAGCTAAAAGAGAATTAGAAAGAGAACGAGAAGAAACCCATAAGCAATTGAATGAAGACACGAAAAGCAAGCCATCTCTCTGCAGACTAAACAACGAGGATAAGCAAAGAAGAAAGAGACCAGAAGAAAGGGAGAAGGAGAAGCAGGAACAGACAAAGACCCCCCCTCTCCTGACTGGTAGCAAGGAAAAAAGAGCAGCACCACACACCCAAGCAGAAGAAAAAAGAAAGACAAGAAGGGAAAGAAACAAAGGAGACGCTAAAAAAGAAAGGAGAACGCATCTGGGGACTCGCAATCATGCGACTATTCTTGTTTTGCTTTGTCTAAACATTGAGGGCATTCTGCAGCTCGGTGTGAGCGGTGGTGGATTTGGGGTCGTGTTTGGTGATACTTTGATTTGTTTTTTGGGACACATGTTTCCGGTGGATAAGGATGGCGGGTTGATTTATTTAGGGGAGATAGGGTGATTTTGTGATGACGATATAGTGGTGTATATGAATTAAGGAGGGGGATTGTTGTTAAGATAGGATTAAGGATCGAGGGGGGATTGGAAGTTTTTACTGGTTTGGAGTTGTGATTAAGAGTAGGAGCGGATGGGTGAAACTATGCGGGGAGAGTGGGGAGGATATGTGCCGTATCGGGGAGGTATGGGGATGGAGTTTAATTATTTTGGGGGATATACGGTTTAGTTGAAATACACCTTGCGGATATTTGATTGGCGATCGTGGGCCCCCCCCGTGGTATGTTTGAGCGGTTGTGTAGATTGGTAGTAGATTATTATATAGATGGATATTGAGATTTGGGAGGTGCCGGGGTATTTTGAGGATTTAGATGGGAGAGAGGGATTAATATTTTAAGGATGAGGTGAGATGATTGCAGGAGTAGGATCGTTATGTGTATTTACTTGAATGGGATCATGAGGAAGAATGTATTTCTTGATTTTTTTAGTTATAATACGGGATTTCTGAGGGTGAGGATTTTGGTAAGAATGATAGAATGGGAAGGAGAATGGGGAGGGGAGGTAATGGATAAACTATAAAATATAGAGGGCTTAAGGGGAAATATTCGGCTGGGTGTGAGAAGTTATGTGAGGAGGGGATTGGAGAAATAGAGTAGGGGGTGGATAGAGGGGATGTCTGGGATGGATACTGTGTTTTTATATGGGAAATTATAAGGGAGTATGGGATTATATGAGGTTGAAATAATGGGATTTTGGGATTTTTTTTGTTGTAGTACGTATTATTTAGAGATAGAATTGGGATTGGAAATTTATTTTAATGGCCAGTAGATGAGGGATTTTAAGCAGGATGAATAGAGGATAATGGATATAGGATTAGATTAGAAGGGATTATGGACGGGAGAGTATTGGGGATAGTTGGTATTGAGTATTATTTGATTCTTTGTCATTGGTGATTTAAATTAATGGAATGGATGAGATGAGGTGCCGGCGAGAGGGAGGAGGGATCAGCATACACATATGGGATTATTATTGCTTTGGTGATTGAGGATTAAGGTGATGACCTTCGGACCCGTGTTAATTAGATGGTATTTTTGGGATAAATTTATTGATGGGATTGGCCCCCGGGATTATGATTGATTATAGATGATGATTGGGAATGGGAAGTATTTATTTTAGGATGGGGGATAGAGGATTCTGAGTGGATTATATATGCTTTCTCGTCCAGAGGATGTATATCGGAAGGGGAATTTTTTGTAGAGCATGAGAGACTATTAGCCGACTCTCAGCCTGAGTGATTAGTGATGAGTTAAGAGGCGGGGGAACTATAGAGGATTAGTTTTTTTCGGTTTAGTAGGGGTTGATTATTAGAGAGGGGGGATTATTACCGCAGATTTTTGATAACTCCTCAGCCTTGGCCGGAAGATCCCAAGAATAATGATAGGGATAAAATAATTCCAAGGAAATCTACTAAACGACAGAGGAAGAGGATAAATATAACATAATAGAACTAG
>JAGVVM010024053.1:0-19596 GCA_019149425.1 Psidium friedrichsthalianum | reverse complement strand
GCTGCTTGGTTATGCCGTTTGATTATCGAACGCAATTGGCATTGCTGATGAGAATGTGTCTCATAAGGTGGACGGCAGATAAAATGTTGTGAGAAATGAAAACCTGAGGCGGTCCATTACGCGGGGTAATTGAGAAGAAATGAGGGTGCCGGACCCTGAGGCGGTTAATTACGGGGTCAGTCCACGTGGTGCCAGTCTGAGGCGGTACTATTACGCGGGGCTGAGACACGGGTACCACCTGGGCGGTATTATTACGCGGGTGAGTACGACCTGAGGCGGTTTCATTACGCGGGTCTGAGGATAATGAGGCAAGAGTGAGATTGAAAAATGCATACTATGCATTTGGAACTGGGCTATCTGATTAATGAGACTATTTTAATTGTGTTCTTGGGCATGAGGGCAAGAAACTTATTGACTGCTACCTTTGCATGTGATATTGGTTTCGGGTACACATGTTTGTGATTACTTGTGATTGCTTACTGGAGTTGGGTCTGGGGATATTTGCGTATCATGAGAGGGATTAGTGAGCGCTGAGATTAGTTCTCATGGGTGATTTCCCCATTTTCAGACCCAGACGCAGCAGTGAATGCGATCCTAGTAAGGCAGGGATCGGTTGGAATATTGAGTCGGAACTCATCTTTTTCTTGGATCGGATGGTGGGGCGGATGTCGGATGAGCACAGTTGGAGTGAAGCCCTTTTGTAGAAAATTTGTATGGTTTGCTTGTTAGTCGAAGATAGAACAATTTTTTTCCGACCTAAAGCCCTTTTTGTAAAGGTCGAGCTATAAGATGTCAAGGACGACAGGAATTTTGATTTGCGCATATTGATGTCGCAAAACCGATGTATATAAATATGATGTAATATAAGGAGTGTTTGAGTAAATTAGATTGGTTGGTCTCTCTATTCTATCCCCTTTTGTGCATGGAAGTGAAGGAGCTCGTTTTCCGTTGCCTAAGCGAACTTTCTAATGATCGATTGGTTACGACGGTTTCTGAGCCGTCGTGTTTGTGAACCATTCGATCGTACAGGCACGCAGGGATGTATAGCGAGGCTCGCCGGGTTCGGGGCGTAACAAAAGCAATGGAAAGAATCAACTTTACCGAAAAGAGGTGGAACCAGATTTTGGGAGAATTTATTTGAGGTCGTTCCTTTTGCACTAAATTTGAGAGAGCTTATATTAAAGACAGTGCAGCTCAACTTTCCAGTATGTTTTTTGGCGTGAAATTTATATCCATTATGCACATCATTTAAAGGAAGTATGTCACGAAGAAAATAACTTTCCCGAAATAGGTCGAACTTACTCTACAGTGTTCTCAAGTATTTTTTTTCATTCAATTTAGAATGGTCGAAATTACTGACAGAGTAGCTCTTCATTCACCATGTTTTTTGAGTGAAATTGATTTTGATTATGCAAAACATTTCTGGATGAAAGCATGGACAGTATGAGCTTTCCCAAAAATAGGTGGAACAAGATTTCGGAGCATTTTTCAAGTCATTCGTTTTGTACAAAATTTGAGAGAGCTTGTATGAATGGCAGTGCAGCTATACTTTCCATGATGTTTTTTGGGTGAAATTTGTTTGCATTTGCACATCATTTATGGACGAATGTCTTGGAAGAAAAGAACTTTCCCGAAAATAGGTCGAACTACGTTCTACAGTGTTTCTCAAGTCATTTATTTTGCATTCAATTTAGAAGGGTGTATATTACCGACAGAGTAGCTCATTATTCATCATGTTTTTAGAGTGAATTTATTTTGATTATGCATAACATTTCTGGATGAAAGCAATGGAAAGAATGAACTTTCCCAAAAATAGGTGGAACCAAGATTTGGAGCATTTTTCAAGTCGTTCGTTTGCACTAAATTTGAGAGAGCTTATATTAATGGCAGTGCAGCTCAACTTTCCACGATGTTTTTTGGGTGAAATTTGTTTCCATTATGCACATCATTTATGGACGAATGTCATCGAAGAAAGAACTTTCCAAAATAGGTCAAACTCGTTCTTACAGTGTTCACAAGTCATTTTTTTTCATTCAATTTAGAAGGTGATATTACCGACAGAGTAGCTCATCATTCCACATGTTTTTTGAGTGAAATTTATTTTGATTATGCACAACATTTTGGATGAAAGCAATGGAAGATGAACTTCCCAAAAATAGGTGGAACCAAGATTTTGGAGCATTTTTCAAGTCGTTCATTTTGCTAAATTTGAGAGAGCTTATATGAATGGCAGTGCAGCTATACTTTCCACGATGTTTTTTGGGTGAAATTTGTTTCCATTATGCACATCATTTATGGACGAATGTCTTGGAAGAAAAGAACTTTCCCGAAAAAGGTCGAGGTTTCCTGCACACATTTTTTGTCATTTTTTTTTTCATCAATTTTTTGCATTAATTTAGAAGGGTGGATATTACGGACAGAGTAGCTCTTCATTCCACCATGTTTTTTGAGTGAAATTTATTTTGATTATGCATAACATTTCTGGACGAAAGCAATGGACAGTATGAGCTTTCCCAAAAATAGGTGGAACCAAGATTTCAGAGCATTTTTCAAGTCATTCGTTTTGTACAAAATTGAGAGAGCTTATATGAATGGCAGTGCAGCTATACTTTCCACGATGTTTTTTGGGTGAAATTTGTTTGCATTATGCACATCATTTATGGACGAATGTCTTGGAAGAAAAGAACTTTCCCGAAAATAGGTCGAACTACGTTCTTACAGTGTTTCTCAAGTCATTTTTTTGCATTCAATTTAGAATGGTGTATATTACCGACAGAGTAGCTCATCATTCAATCATGTTTTTAGAGTGAAATTTATTTTGATTATGCATAACATTTCTGGATGAAAGCAATGGAAAGAATGAACTTTCCCAAAAATAGGTGGAACCAAGATTTTGGAGCATTTTTCAAGTCGTTCGTTTTGCACTAAATTTGAGAGAGCTTATATTAATGGCAGTGCAGCTCAACTTTCCATGATGTTTTTTGGGTGAAATTTGTTTCCATTATGCACATCATTTATAGACGAATGTCATCGAAGAAAAGAACTTTCCCGAAAATAGGTCGAACTTTGTTCTTACAGTGTTTCTCAAGTCATTTTTTTTGCATTCAATTTAGAAGGGTGGATATTACCGACAGAGTAGCTCATCATTCCACCATGTTTTTTGAGTGAATTTATTTTGATTATGCATAACATTTCTGGACGAAAGCAATGGACAGTATGAGCTTTCCAAAAATAGGTGGAACCAAGATTTCAGAGCATTTTTCAAGTCATTCGTTTTCTACAAAATTTGAGAGAGCTTATATGAATGGCAGTGCAGCTATACTTTCCACGATGTTTTTTGAGTGAAATTTGTTTGCATTATGCACATCATTTATGGACGAATGTCTTGGAAGAAAAGAACTTTCCCGAAAATAGGTCGAACTACGTTCTACAGTGTTTCACAAGTCATTTTTTTTGCATTCAATTTAGAAGGGTGTATATTACCGACAGAGTAGCTCATCATTCAATCATGTTTTTAGAGTGAAATTTATTTTGATTATGCATAACATTTCTGGATGAAAGCAATGGAAAGAATGAACTTTCCCAAAAATAGGTGGAACCAAGATTTTGGAGCATTTTTCAAGTCGTTCGTTTTGCACTAAATTTGAGAGAGCTTATATTAATGGCAGTGCAGCTCAACTTTCCATGATGTTTTTTGGGTGAAATTTGTTTCCATTATGCACATCATTTATAGACGAATGTCATCGAAGAAAAGAACTTTCCCGAAAATAGGTCGAACTTTGTTCTTACAGTGTTTCTCAAGTCATTTTTTTTGCATTCAATTTAGAAGGGTGGATATTACCGACAGAGTAGCTCATCATTCCACCATGTTTTTTGAGTGAAATTTATTTTGATTATGCATAACATTTCTGGACGAAAGCAATGGACAGTATGAGCTTTCCCAAAAATAGGTGGAACCAAGATTTCAGAGCATTTTTCAAGTCATTCGTTTTGCTACAAAATTTGAGAGAGCTTATATGAATGGCAGTGCAGCTATACTTTCCGATGTTTTTTGGGTGAAATTTGTTTGCATTATGCACATCATTTATGGACGAATGTCTTGGAAGAAAAGAACTTTCCCGAAAATAGGTCGAACTACTTCACAGTGTTTCACAAGTCATTTTTTTTCATTCAATTTAGAAGGGTGTATATTACCGACAGAGTAGCTCATCATTCAATCATGTTTTTAGAGTGAAATTTATTTTGATTATGCATAACATTTCTGGATGAAAGCAATGGAAAGAATGAACTTTCCCAAAAATAGGTGGAACCAAGATTTTGGAGCATTTTTCAAGTCGTTCGTTTTGCACTAAATTTGAGAGAGCTTATATTAATGGCAGTGCAGCTCAACTTTCCATGATGTTTTTTGGGTGAAATTTGTTTCCATTATGCACATCATTTATAGACGAATGTCTCGAAGAAAAGAACTTTCCCGAAAATAGGTCGAACTTTGTTCTTACAGTGTTTCTCAAGTCATTTTTTTTGCATTCAATTTAGAAGGGTGGATATTACCGACAGAGTAGCTCATCATTCCACCATGTTTTTTGAGTGAAATTTATTTTGATTATCCATAACATTTCTGGACGAAAGCAATGGACAGTATGAGCTTTCCCAAAATAGGTGGAACCAAGATTTCAGAGCATTTTTCAAGTCATTCGTTTTCTACAAAATTTGAGAGAGCTTATATGAATGGCAGTGCAGCTATACTTTCCACGATGTTTTTTGGGTGAAATTTGTTTGCATTATGCACATCATTTATGGACGAATGTCTTGGAAGAAAAGAACTTTCCCGAAAATAGGTCGAACTACGTTCTCACAGTGTTTCACAAGTCATTTTTTTTCATTCAATTTAGAAGGGTGTATATTACCGACAGAGTAGCTCATCATTCAATCATGTTTTTAGAGTGAAATTTATTTTGATTATGCATAACATTTCTGGATGAAAGCAATGGAAAGAATGAACTTTCCCAAAAATAGGTGGAACCAAGATTTTGGAGCATTTTTCAAGTCGTTCGTTTTGCACTAAATTTGAGAGAGCTTATATTAATGGCAGTGCAGCTCAACTTTCCATGATGTTTTTTGGGTGAAATTTGTTTCCATTATGCACATCATTTATAGACGAATGTCATCGAAGAAAAGAACTTTCCCGAAAATAGGTCGAACTTTGTTCTTACAGTGTTTCTCAAGTCATTTTTTTCCATTGAATTTAGAAGGGTGGATATTACCGACAGAGTAGCTCTTCATTCCACCATGTTTTTTGAGTGAAATTATTTTTGATTATCCATAACATTTCTGGACGAAAGCAATGGACAGTATGAGCTTTCCCAAAAATAGGTGGAACCAAGATTTCAGAGCATTTTTCAAGTCATTCGTTTTCTACAAAATTTGAGAGAGCTTATATGAATGGCAGTGCAGCTATACTTTCCACGATGTTTTTTGGGTGAAATTTGTTTGCATTATGCACATCATTTATGGACGAATGTCTTGGAAGAAAAGAACTTTCCCGAAAATAGGTCGAACTACGTTCTCACAGTGTTTCACAAGTCATTTTTTTTCATTCAATTTAGAAGGGTGTATATTACCGACAGAGTAGCTCATCATTCAATCATGTTTTTAGAGTGAAATTTATTTTGATTATGCATAACATTTCTGGATGAAAGCAATGGAAAGAATGAACTTTCCCAAAAATAGGTGGAACCAAGATTTTGGAGCATTTTTCAAGTCGTTCGTTTTGCACTAAATTTGAGAGAGCTTATATTAATGGCAGTGCAGCTCAACTTTCCATGATGTTTTTTGGGTGAAATTTGTTTCCATTATGCACATCATTTATAGACGAATGTCATCGAAGAAAAGAACTTTCCCGAAAATAGGTCGAACTTTGTTCTTACAGTGTTTCTCAAGTCATTTTTTTTCCATTGAATTTAGAAGGGTGGATATTACGGACAGAGTAGCTCATCATTCCACCATGTTTTTTGAGTGAAATTATTTTGATTATGCATAACATTTCTGGACGAAAGCAATGGACAGTATGAGCTTTCCCAAAAATAGGTGGAACCAAGATTTCAGAGCATTTTTCAAGTCATTCGTTTTCTACAAAATTTGAGAGAGCTTATATGAATGGCAGTGCAGCTATACTTTCCACGATGTTTTTTGGTGAAATTTGTTTGCATTATGCACATCATTTATGGACGAATGTCTTGGAAGAAAAGAACTTTCCCGAAAATAGGTCGAACTACGTTCTCACAGTGTTTCACAAGTCATTTTTTTTTCATTCAATTTAGAAGGGTGTATATTACCGACAGAGTAGCTCATCATTCAATCATGTTTTTAGAGTGAAATTTATTTTGATTATGCATAACATTTCTGGATGAAAGCAATGGAAAGAATGAACTTTCCCAAAAATAGGTGGAACCAAGATTTTGGAGCATTTTTCAAGTCGTTCGTTTTGCACTAAATTTGAGAGAGCTTATATTAATGGCAGTGCAGCTCAACTTTCCATGTTTTTTGGGTGAAATTTGTTTCCATTATGCACATCATTTATAGACGAATGTCATCGAAGAAAAGAACTTTCCCGAAAATAGGTCGAACTTTGTTCTTACAGTGTTTCTCAAGTCATTTTTTTTCCATTGAATTTAGAAGGGTGGATATTACGACAGAGTAGCTCTTCATTCCACCATGTTTTTTGAGTGAAATTATTTTTGATTATCCATAACATTTCTGGACGAAAGCAATGGACAGTATGAGCTTTCCCAAAAATAGGTGGAACCAAGATTTCAGAGCATTTTTCAAGTCATTCGTTTTCTACAAAATTTGAGAGAGCTTATATGAATGGCAGTGCAGCTATACTTTCCACGATGTTTTTTGGTGAAATTTGTTTGCATTATGCACATCATTTATGGACGAATGTCTTGGAAGAAAGAACTTTCCCGAAAATAGGTCGAACTACGTTCTCACAGTGTTTCACAAGTCATTTTTTTTGCATTCAATTTAGAAGGGTGTATATTACCGACAGAGTAGCTCATCATTCAATCATGTTTTTAGAGTGAAATTTATTTTGATTATGCATAACATTTCTGGATGAAAGCAATGGAAAGAATGAACTTTCCCAAAAATAGGTGGAACCAAGATTTTGGAGCATTTTTCAAGTCGTTCGTTTTGCACTAAATTTGAGAGAGCTTATATTAATGGCAGTGCAGCTCAACTTTCCATGATGTTTTTTGGGTGAAATTTGTTTCCATTATGCACATCATTTATAGACGAATGTCATCGAAGAAAAGAACTTTCCCGAAAATAGGTCGAACTTTGTTCTTACAGTGTTTCTCAAGTCATTTTTTTTGCATTGAATTTAGAAGGGTGGATATTACCGACAGAGTAGCTCTTCATTCCACCATGTTTTTTGAGTGAAATTATTTTTGATTATCCATAACATTTCTGGACGAAAGCAATGGACAGTATGAGCTTTCCCAAAAATAGGTGGAACCAAGATTTCAGAGCATTTTTCAAGTCATTCGTTTTCTACAAAATTTGAGAGAGTTTATATGAATGGCAGTGCAGCTATACTTTCCACGATGTTTTTTGAGTGAAATTTGTTTGCATTATGCACATCATTTATGGACGAATGTCTTGGAAGAAAAGAACTTTCCCGAAAATAGGTCGAACTACGTTCTCACAGTGTTTCACAAGTCATTTTTTTTTCATTCAATTTAGAAGGGTGTATATTACCGACAGAGTAGCTCATCATTCAATCATGTTTTTAGAGTGAAATTTATTTTGATTATGCATAACATTTCTGGATGAAAGCAATGGAAAGAATGAACTTTCCCAAAAATAGGTGGAACCAAGATTTTGGAGCATTTTTCAAGTCGTTCGTTTTGCACTAAATTTGAGAGAGCTTATATTAATGGCAGTGCAGCTCAACTTTCCATGATGTTTTTTGGGTGAAATTTGTTTCCATTATGCACATCATGATTTTGCATAAGTTTCTGGACGAAAGCATTTTGGACAGTATGAGCTTTCCCAAAATAGGTGGAACCAAGATTTCAGAGCATTTTTCAAGTCATTCGTTTTCTACAAAATTTGAGAGAGCTTATATGAATGGCAGTGCAGCTATACTTTCCACGATGTTTTTTGGTGAAATTTGTTTGCATTATGCACATCATTTATGGACGAATGTCTTGGAAGAAAGAACTTTCCCGAAAATAGGTCGAACTACGTTCTCACAGTGTTTCACAAGTCATTTTTTTTTCATTCAATTTAGAAGGGTGTATATTACCGACAGAGTAGCTCATCATTCAATCATGTTTTTAGAGTGAAATTTATTTTGATTATGCATAACATTTCTGGATGAAAGCAATGGAAAGAATGAACTTTCCCAAAAATAGGTGGAACCAAGATTTTGGAGCATTTTTCAAGTCGTTCGTTTTGCACTAAATTTGAGAGAGCTTATATTAATGGCAGTGCAGCTCAACTTTCCATGACGTTTTTTGGGTGAAATTTGTTTCCATTATGCACATCATTTATAGACGAATGTCATCGAAGAAAAGAACTTTCCCGAAAATAGGTCGAACTTTGTTCTTACAGTGTTTCTCAAGTCATTTTTTTTGCATGAATTTAGAAGGGTGGATATTACGGACAGAGTAGCTCATCATTCCACCATGTTTTTTGAGTGAAATTATTTTTGATTATGCATAACATTTCTGGACGAAAGCAATGGACAGTATGAGCTTTCCCAAAAATAGGTGGAACCAAGATTTCAGAGCATTTTTCAAGTCATTCGTTTTCTACAAAATTTGAGAGAGCTTATATGAATGGCAGTGCAGCTATACTTTCCACGATGTTTTTTGAGTGAAATTTGTTTGCATTATGCACATCATTTATGGACGAATGTCTTGGAAGAAAAGAACTTTCCCGAAAATAGGTCGAACTACGTTCTCACAGTGTTTCACAAGTCATTTTTTTTTCATTCAATTTAGAAGGGTGTATATTACCGACAGAGTAGCTCATCATTCAATCATGTTTTTAGAGTGAATTTATTTTGATTATGCATAACATTTCTGGATGAAAGCAATGGAAAGAATGAACTTTCCCAAAAATAGGTGGAAGCAAGATTTTGGAGCATTTTTCAAGTCGTTCGTTTTGCACTAAATTTGAGAGAGCTTATATTAATGGCAGTGCAGCTCAACTTTCCATGATGTTTTTTGGGTGAAATTTGTTTCCATTATGCACATCATTTATAGACGAATGTCATCGAAGAAAAGAACTTTCCCGAAAATAGGTCGAACTTTGTTCTTACAGTGTTTCTCAAGTCATTTTTTTTCATTGAATTAGAAGGGTGGATATTACCGACAGAGTAGTCTTCCAATGAAAAATATTTTTCACTCAAAAAATATGGTGGAATGATGAGCTACTCTGTCCGTAATATCCACCCTTCTAAATTCAACGAAAATAAATGACTTGAGAAACACTGTAAGAACAAAGTTCGACCTATTTTCGGGAAAGTTCTTTTCTTCGATGACATTCGTCTATAAATGATGTGCATAATGGAAACAAATTTCACCCAAAAAACGTCATGGAAAGTGACTTGCACTGCCATTAATATAAGCTCTCTCAAATTTAGTGCAAATTGAACGACTTGAAAAATGCTCCAAAATCTTGCTTCCACCTATTTTTGGGAAAGTTCATTCTTTCCATTGCTTTCATCCAGAAATGTTATGCATAATCAAAATAAATATCACTCTAAAACATGATTGAATGATGAGCTACTCTGTCGGTAATATACACCCTTCTAAATTGAATGAAAAAAAAATGACTTGTGAAACACTGTGAGAACGTAGTTCGACCTATTTTCGGGAAAGTTCTTTTCTTCCAAGACATTCTTCCATAAATGATGTGCATAATGCAAACAAACTTTACTCAAAAAACATCGTGGAAAGTATAGCCGCACTGCCATCCATATAAACTCGCTCAAATTTTGTAGAAAACGAATGACTTGAAAAATGCTCTGAAATCTTGGTTCCACCTATTTATGGGAAAGCTCATACTGTCCATTGCTTTTGTCCAGAAATGTTATGGATAATAAAAAATAATTTCACTCAAAAAACATGGTGGAATGATGAGCTACTCTGTCCGTAATATCCACCCTTCTAAATTCAACAAAAAAAAATGACTTGAGAAACACTGTAAGAACAAAGTTCGACCTATTTTCGGGAAAGTTCTTTTCTTCGATGACATTCGTCTATAAATGATGTGCATAATGGAAACAAATTTCACCCAAAAAACGTCATGGAAAGTTGAGTTGCACTGCCATTAATATAAGCTCTCTCAAATTTAGTGCAAATTGAACGACTTGAAAAATGCTCCAAAATCTTGCTTCCACCTATTTTTGGGAAAGTTCATTCTTTCCATTGCTTTCATCCAGAAATGTTATGCATAATCAAAATAAATATCACTCTAAAAACATGATTGAATGATGAGCTACTCTGTCGGTAATATACACCCTTCTAAATTGAATGAAAAAAAATGACTTGTGAAACACTGTGAGAACGTAGTTCGACCTATTTTCGGGAAAGTTCTTTCCTTCCAAGACATTCTTCCATAAATGATGTGCATAATGCAAACAAACTTTACTCAAAAAACATCGTGGAAAGTATAGCCGCACTGCCATCCATATAAACTCGCTCAAATTTTGTAGAAAACGAATGACTTGAAAAATGCTCTGAAATCTTGGTTCCACCTATTTATGGGAAAGCTCAAACTGTCCATGATGCTTTCGTCCACGGAAATGACTTACTGTGAACAAATAATTTTCAATGACATCAATGATGTGCATAATGGAAACAAATTTCACCCAAAAAACGTCATGGAAAGTTGAGTTGCACTGCCATTAATATAAGCTCTCTCAAATTTAGTGCAAATTGAACGACTTGAAAAATGCTCCAAAATCTTGCTTCCACCTATTTTTTGGAAAGTTCATTCTTTCCATTGCTTTCATCCAGAAATGTTATGCATAATCAAAATAAATATCACTCTAAAAACATGATTGAATGATGAGCTACTCTGTCGGTAATATACACCCTTCTAAATTGAATGAAAAAAAAATGACTTGTGAAACACTGTGAGAACGTAGTTCGACCTATTTTCGGGAAAGTTCTTTCCTTCCAAGACATTCTTCCATAAATGATGTGCATAATGCAAACAAATTTACTCAAAAAACATCGTGGAAAGTATAGCCGCACTGCCATCCATATAAACTCGCTCAAATTTTGTAGAAAACGAATGACTTGAAAAATGCTCTGAAATCTTGGTTCCACCTATTTTGGGAAAGCTCATACTGTCCATTGCTTTTGTCCAGAAATGTTATGGATAATAAAAAATAATTTCACTCAAAAAACATGGTGGAATGATGAGCTACTCTGTCCGTAATATCCACCCTTCTAAATTCAATGAAAAAAAATGACTTGAGAAACACTGTAAGAACAAAGTTCGACCTATTTTCGGGAAAGTTCTTTTCTTCGATGACATTCGTCTATAAATGATGTGCATAATGGAAACAAATTTCACCCAAAAAACGTCATGGAAAGTTGAGCTGCACTGCCATTAATATAAGCTCTCTCAAATTTAGTGCAAATTGAACGACTTGAAAAATGCTCCAAAATCTTGCTTCCACCTATTTTTGGGAAAGTTCATTCTTTCCATTGCTTTCATCCAGAAATGTTATGCATAATCAAAATAAATATCACTCTAAAAACATGATTGAATGATGAGCTACTCTGTCGGTAATATACACCCTTCTAAATTGAATGAAAAAAAAATGACTTGTGAAACACTGTGAGAACGTAGTTCGACCTATTTTCGGGAAAGTTCTTTTCTTCCAAGACATTCTTCCATAAATGATGTGCATAATGCAAACAAACTTTACCTCAAAAAACATCGTGGAAAGTATAGCCGCACTGCCATCCATATAAACTCGCTCAAATTTTGTAGAAAACGAATGACTTGAAAAATGCTCTGAAATCTTGGTTCCACCTATTTTTGGGAAAGCTCATACTGTCCATTGCTTTTGTCCAGAAATGTTATGGATAATAAAAAATAATTTCACTCAAAAAACATGGTGGAATGATGAGCTACTCTGTCCGTAATATCCACCCTTCTAAATTCAATGGAAAAAAATGACTTGAGAAACACTGTAAGAACAAAGTTCGACCTATTTTCGGGAAAGTTCTTTTCTTCGATGACATTCGTCTATAAATGATGTGCATAATGGAAACAAATTTCACCCAAAAAACGTCATGGAAAGTTGAGTTGCACTGCCATTAATATAAGCTCTCTCAAATTTAGTGCAAAACGAACGACTTGAAAAATGCTCCAAAATCTTGGTTCCACCTATTTTTGGGAAAGTTCATTCTTTCCATTGCTTTCATCCAGAAATGTTATGCATAATCAAAATAAATTTCACTCTAAAAACATGATTGAATGATGAGCTACTCTGTCGGTAAATACACCCTTCTAAATTGAATGAAAAAAAAATGACTTGTGAAACACTGTGAGAACGTAGTTCGACCTATTTTCGGGAAAGTTCTTTTCTTCCAAGACATTCGTCCATAAATGATGTGCATAATGCAAACAAATTTCACCAAAAAACATCGTGGAAAGTATAGCTGCACTGCCATCCATATAAGCTCTCTCAAATTTTGTGAAAACGAATGACTTGAAAAATGCTCTGAAATCTTGGTTCCACCTATTTTTGGGAAAGCTCATACTGTCCATTGCTTTCATCCAGAAATGTTATGGATAATCAAAATAATTTCACTCAAAAAACATGGTGGAATGATGAGCTACTCTGTCGGTAATATCCACCCTTCTAAATTCAATGGAAAAAAAATGACTTGAGAAACACTGTAAGAACAAAGTTCGACCTATTTTCGGGAAAGTTCTTTTCTTCGATGACATTCGTCTATAAATGATGTGCATAATGGAAACAAATTTCACCCAAAAAACATCATGGAAAGTTGAGCTGCACTGCCATTAATATAAGCTCTCTCAAATTTAGTGCAAAACGAACGACTTGAAAAATGCTCAAAATCTTGTTCCACCTATTTTTGGGAAAGTTCATTCTGTCCATTGCTTTCATCCAGAAATGTTATGCATAATCAAAATAAATTTCACTCTAAAAACATGATTGAATGATGAGCTACTCTGTCGGTAATATCCACCCTTCTAAATTGAATGAAAAAAAATGACTTGAGAAACGTAGTTCGACCTATTTTCGGGAAAGTTCTTTTCTTCCAAGACATTCGTCCATAAATGATGTGCATAATGCAAACAAATTTCACCCAAAAAACATCGTGGAAAGTATAGCTGCACTGCCATTAATATAAGCTCTCTCAAATTTTGTGCAAAACGAATGACTTGAAAAATGCTCTGAAATCTTGGTTCCACCTATTTTTGGGAAAGTTCATTCTTTCCATTGCTTTCATCCAGAAATGTTATGCATAATCAAAATAAATTTCACTCTAAAAACATGATTGAATGATGAGCTACTCTGTCGGTAATATCCACCCTTCTAAATTGAATGCAAAAAAAATGACTTGAGAAACACTGTAAGAACGTAGTTCGACCTATTTTCGGGAAAGTTCTTTTCTTCGATGACATTCGTCCATAAATGATGTGCATAATGGAAACAAATTTCACCCAAAAAACATCATGGAAAGTTAGCTGCACTGCCATTCATATAAGCTCTCTCAAATTTTGTGCAAAACGAACGACTTGAAAAATGCTCCAAAATCTTGGTTCCACCTATTTTTGGGAAAGTTCATTCTTTCCATTGCTTTCATCCAGAAATGTTATGCATAATCAAAATAAATTTCACTCTAAAAACATGATTGAATGATGAGCTACTCTGTCGGTAATATACACCCTTCTAAATTGAATGAAAAAAAATGACTTGTGAAACACTGTGAGAACGTAGTTCGACCTATTTTCGGGAAAGTTCTTTTCTTCCAAGACATTCGTCCATAAATGATGTGCATAATGGAAACAAATTTCACCCAAAAAACATCATGGAAAGTTGAGCTGCACTGCCATTAATATAAGCTCTCTCAAATTTTAGTGCAAAACGAACGACTTGAAAAATGCTCCAAAATCTTGGTTCCACCTATTTTGGGAAAGTTCATTCTTTCCATTGCTTTCATCCAGAAATGTTATGCATAATCAAAATAAATTTCACTCTAAAAACATGATTGAATGATGAGCTACTCTGTCGGTAATATACACCCTTCTAAATTGAATGCAAAAAAAATGACTTGAGAAACACTGTAAGAACGTAGTTCGACCTATTTTCGGGAAAGTTCTTTTCTTCCAAGACATTCGTCCATAAATGATGTGCATAATGCAAACAAATTTCACCCAAAAAACATCGTGGAAAGTTAGCTGCACTGCCATTCATATAAGCTCTCTCAAATTTAGTGCAAAACGAATGACTTGAAAAATGCTCTGAAATCTTGGTTCCACCTATTTTTGGGAAAGTTCATACTTTCCATTGCTTTCGTCCAGAAATGTTATGCATAATCAAAATAAATTTCACTCAAAAAACATGATGGAATGAAGAGCTACTCTGTCGGTAATATCCACCCTTCTAAATTGAATGCAAAAAAAATGACTTGAGAAACACTGTAAGAACAAAGTTCGACCTATTTTCGGGAAAGTTCTTTTCTTCCATGACATTCGTCCATAAATGATGTGCATAATGGAAACAAATTTCACCCAAAAAACATCGTGGAAAGTATAACTGCCATTAACTGCTCTCTAATAGTGAAAAACTCTGAAATCTTGGTTCCACCTATTTTGGGAAAGTTCATACTGTCCATTGCTTTCATCCAGAAATGTTATGCATAATCAAAATAAATTTCACTCAAAAACATGGTGGAATGATGAGCTACTCTGTCGGTAATATACACCCTTCTAAATTGAATGAAAAAAATGACTTGAGAAACACTGTAAGAACAAAGTTCGACCTATTTTCGGGAAAGTTCTTTTCTTCGATGACATTCGTCTATAAATGATGTGCATAATGGAAACAAATTTCACCCAAAAAACATCATGGAAAGTTGAGCTGCACTGCCATTAATATAAGCTCTCTCAAATTTAGTGCAAAACGAACGACTTGAAAAATGCTCCAAATCTTGGTTCCACCTATTTTTGGGAAAGTTCATTCTTTCCATTGCTTTCATCCAGAAATGTTATGCATAATCAAAATAAATTTCACTCTAAAAACATGATTGAATGATGAGCTACTCTGTCGGTAATATACACCCTTCTAAATTGAATGCAAAAAAAATGACTTGAGAAACACTGTGAGAACGTAGTTCGACCTATTTTCGGGAAAGTTCTTTTCTTCCAAGACATTCGTCCATAAATGATGTGCATAATGCAAACAAATTTCACCCAAAAAACATCGTGGAAAGTTAGCTGCACTGCCATTCATATAAGCTCTCTCAAATTTTGTGAAAACGAATGACTTGAAAAATGCTCCAAAATCTTGGTTCCACCTATTTTTGGAAAGTTCATTCTTTCCATTGCTTTCATCCAGAAATGTTATGCATAATCAAAATAAATTTCACTCAAAAACATGATTGAATGATGAGCTACTCTGTCGGTAATATACACCCTTCTAAATTGAATGCAAAAAAAATGACTTGAGAAACACTGTAAGAACGTAGTTCGACCTATTTTCGGGAAAGTTCTTTTCTTCCAAGACATTCGTCCATAAATGATGTGCATAATGCAAACAAATTTCACCAAAAAACATCGTGGAAAGTATAGCTGCACTGCCATTCATATAAGCTCTCTCAAATTTTGTACAAAACGAATGACTTGAAAAATGCTCTGAAATCTTGGTTCCACCTATTTTTGGGAAAGTTCATACTGTCCATTGCTTTCATCCAGAAATGTTATGCATAATCAAAATAAATTTCACTCAAAAAACATGGTGGAATGAAGAGCTACTCTGTCGGTAATATCCACCCTTCTAAATTGAATGCAAAAAAAATGACTTGAGAAACACTGTAAGAACAAAGTTCGACCTATTTTCGGGAAAGTTCTTTTCTTCGATGACATTCGTCTATAAATGATGTGCATAATGGAAACAAATTTCACCCAAAAAACATCATGGAAAGTTGAGCTGCACTGCCATTAATATAAGCTCTCTCAAATTTAGTGCAAAACGAACGACTTGAAAAATGCTCCAAAATCTTGGTTCCACCTATTTTTGGGAAAGTTCATTCTTTCCATTGCTTTCATCCAGAAATGTTATGCATAATCAAAATAAATTTCACTCTAAAAACATGATTGAATGATGAGCTACTCTGTCGGTAATATACACCATTCTAAATTGAATGCAAAAAAAATGACTTGAGAAACACTGTGAGAACGTAGTTCGACCTATTTTCGGGAAAGTTCTTTTCTTCCAAGACATTCGTCCATAAATGATGTGCATAATGCAAACAAATTTCACCCAAAAAACATCGTGGAAAGTATAGCTGCACTGCCATTCATATAAGCTCTCTCAAATTTTGTACAAAACGAATGACTTGAAAAATGCTCTGAAATCTTGGTTCCACCTATTTTTGGGAAAGCTCATACTGTCCATTGCTTTCGTCCAGAAATGTTATGCATAATCAAAAATAATTTCACTCAAAAAACATGGTGGAATGAAGAGCTACTCTGTCGGTAATATCCACCCTTCTAAATTGAATGCAAAAAAAATGACTTGAGAAACACTGTAAGAACAAAGTTCGACCTATTTTCGGGAAAGTTCTTTTCTTCGATGACATTCGTCTATAAATGATGTGCATAATGGAAACAAATTTCACCCAAAAAACATCATGGAAAGTTGAGCTGCACTGCCATTAATATAAGCTCTCTCAAATTTAGTGCAAAACGAACGACTTGAAAAATGCTCCAAAATCTTGGTTCCACCTATTTTTGGGAAAGTTCATTCTTTCCATTGCTTTCATCCAGAAATGTTATGCATAATCAAAATAAATTTCACTCTAAAAACATGATTGAATGATGAGCTACTCTGTCGGTAATATACACCATTCTAAATTGAATGCAAAAAAAATGACTTGAGAAACACTGTAAGAACGTAGTTCGACCTATTTTCGGGAAAGTTCTTTTCTTCCAAGACATTCGTCCATAAATGATGTGCATAATGCAAACAAATTTCACCCAAAAAACATCGTGGAAAGTATAGCTGCACTGCCATTCATATAAGCTCTCTCAAATTTAGTACAAAACGAACGACTTGAAAAATGCTCTGAAATCTTGGTTCCACCTATTTTTGGGAAAGTTCATTCTTTCCATTGCTTTCATCCAGAAATGTTATGCATAATCAAAATAAATTTCACTCAAAAACATGATTGAATGATGAGCTACTCTGTCGGTAATATACCCTTCTAAATTGAATGCAAAAAAATGACTTGAGAAACACTGTAAGAACGTAGTTCGACCTATTTTCGGGAAAGTTCTTTTCTTCCAAGACATTCGTCCATAAATGATGTGCATAATGCAAACAAATTTCACCCAAAAAACATCGTGGAAAGTATAGCTGCACTGCCATTCATATAAGCTCTCTCAAATTTTGTAGCAAAACGAATGACTTGAAAAATGCTCTGAAATCTTGGTTCCACCTATTTTTGGGAAAGCTCATACTGTCCATTGCTTTCGTCCAGAAATGTTATGCATAATCAAAATAATTTCACTCAAAAAACATGGTGGAATGAAGAGCTACTCTGTCGGTAATATCCACCCTTCTAAATTGAATGCAAAAAAATGACTTGAGAAACACTGTAAGAAAAAGTTCGACCTATTTTCGGGAAAGTTCTTTTCTTCGATGACATTCGTCCATAAATGATGTGCATAATGGAAACAAATTTCACCCAAAAAACATAATGGAAAGTTGAGCTGCACTACCATTAATATAAGCTCTCTCAAATTTAGTGCAAAACGAACGACTTGAAAAATGCTCCAAATCTTGGTTCCACCTATTTTTGGGAAAGTTCATTCTTTCCATTGCTTTCATCGAGAAATGTTATGCATAATCAAAATAAATTTCACTCTAAAAACATGATTGAATGATGAGCTACTCTGTCGGTAATATACACCATTATAAATTGAATGCAAAAAAAATGACTTGTGAAACACTGTGAGAACGTAGTTCGACCTATTTTCGGGAAAGTTCTTTTCTTCCAAGACATTCGTCCTAAATATGTGCATAATGGAAACAAATTTCACCCAAAAACATCATGGAAAGTTGAGCTGCACTGCCATTATATAAGCTCTCTCAAATTTAGTGCAAAACGAACGACTTGAAAAATGCTCCAAATCATTGGTTCCACCTATTTTTGGAAAGTTCATTCTTTCCATTGCTTCATCCAGAAATGTTATGCATAATCAAAATAAATTTCACTCTAAAAACATGATTGAATGATGAGCTACTCTGTCGGTAATATACACCATTAAAATTGAATGAAAAAAAATGACTTGTGAAACACTGTGAGAACGTAGTTCGACCTATTTCGGGAAAGTTCTTTCTTCCTAGACATTCGTCCATAAATGATGTGCATAATGCAAACAAATTTCACCCAAAAAACATCGTGGAAAGTTAGCTGCACTGCCATTAATATAAGCTCTCTCAAATTTTGTACAAAACGAACGACTTGAAAAATGCTCTGAAATCTTGGTTCCACCTATTTTGGGAAAGTTCATACTGTCCATTGCTTTCATCTAGAAATGTTATGCATAATCAAAAAAATTTCACTCAAAAACATGATGAATGAAGAGCTACTCTGTCGGTAATAATCCACCTTCCAAATTGAATGCAAAAAAAAAATGACTTGAGAAACACTGTAAGAACAAAGTTCGAATATTTTCGGGAAAGTTCTTTTCTTCGACGACATTCGTCTATAAATGATGTGCATAATGGAAACAAATTTCACCCAAAAAACATCATGGGAAGTTGAGCTGCACTGCCATTAATATAAGCTCTCCCAAATTTAGTGCGAACTATTTTCGGGAAAAATGCTCCAAAATCTTGGTTCCCATAAATTTTGGGAAAGTTCATTCTTTCCGTTGCTTTCATCCAGAAATGTTATGTAGAATCAAAATAAATTTCACCCTAAAAACAGATTGAATGATGAGCTACTCTGTCGGTAATAACACCATTATTAAAATCGAAAAATGTGATGTAATACTGTGAGAAAATTTCACTCTAAAACAGGATTGATGATGTTCTACACTGACGGTAATATACACCATTTAAATTGTCGTGCAAAAAAATACATATGAACACTGTGAGATCGTAGTTCACCTATTTTCGAGAAAGTTCTTTTCTTCCTAAGAATCGAAACATTCGTCCATAAATGATGTGCATAATGGAAACAATTTCACCAAAAAAATATCATGGAAAGTTTGAGTCTGTCTCTGCCAATAATTTAGCCTCGACAAATTTAGTGCAAACGATGACTTGAAAATCTCCAAAGTCACATGGTTCCTCCTATT
>JAGVVM010024050.1:0-15035 GCA_019149425.1 Psidium friedrichsthalianum | reverse complement strand
TATGCATATTCGGCCCGTCGGGAAGAGCTCGCGGTTTCGTGGTGAAGCACCGGGAATGTAGCAATTGATCCTTCTAAGTAAAGGCATATTGGACCTCAGTACTCCCGCAGGCGCAAAGAAGTGAGAAGCTTGCTGGGAAGACTAAATTACATCGCCAGATTCATCTGTCAACTCTCTGATGTCGCAAAACCATTCTTCAGCTGTTGAAGAAGGGAGCCAAGGTAAATGGGATTCCGAATGCCATCAAGCGTTGGAGAAGATTAAACACTTATCTCGCCACCGGTTTTTGTGCCTCCCGTACCGGGGTCTCCGCCTGACCCTGTACCTCACCGTCCATCAGGAATCCTTAGGGGCTCTGTTAGCTCAAACAAGTCCAGAAGACCGTAGGAACGGGCAATTTATTACCTGAGCAAGAAATTCACTGCATCGGAGATGAACTACCCCACAGTGAGAAGACTTGTGTCGCATTAGTATGGGTGCTACACAGATTGAGGCAATACCTCTTCATCACCGCATACAGTTGGTGACAGAGAACGATCCAATCAAGTATCTCCTGGAAAAGCCAGCCTTAATCGGAAATTGGCCAAGTGGCAGGTTCTTCTGTCAGAATTCGACGTTGAAGCTCAACTCAGAAGTCTGTCAAGGGGCGAGCTATAGCTGATATGTTGGCTGAAGATGCCAGGGATTTGACATCTCGAGTGACGAGAAGGCGGAAGATCGTATTTCCAGTTTGTCCGAGGACAGTTGGACGATGTATTTTGATGGCGCCGTAAACCTCGCTGGGTCTGGAACCGGGGCAGTTCTTATATCTCCTGAAGGGCAACACTATCCAGTTGCCGCCAAGTTGACGTTTCCATGTACCAACAACATCTCCGAGTATGAAGCCTGCATACTCGGACTGCAGCTGGCCCTCACCATGAAAGTAAAGAAATTGCAAGTGTACGGAGACTCCATGCTGATCATCTTGCAAACCCAAGGCGAGTGGAAGACTAAAGACTCTAAGCTCATCCCTTATCACAAGTTCTTGGAGGAAATGATCGAGGAATTCGAAGAGATCGATTTTGAATACCTGCCGAGAACTCAGAATCACTTTGCGGACGCCTTAGCCACCCTATCGTCTATGTTGCAAGTACGGAAGGCTTAGACATCGAGCCATTGAGAGTCGATATTATCAAGCAACCGGCCTACTGCATGGTGATTGAGGAAGGATTTGATGACCACCCCTGGTATCACGATATCAAGAATTACCTGCTGAAGGGAGAATATCCTCCAGGGAGCCAAGCGGGAGATAGAAAGTACATAGCCAAGATGGCTACCAAATTCTTCCTCAGTAGCCAGACACTGTATAAGAAGTCATTCGACTCGGTCCTGCTAAGGTGCGTAGATGCTAAAGAAGCAAACCTGCTTATGAAAGAGATCCATGAAGGGGAATGCGGACCACACATGAACGGCCACCTCCTCGCTAAGAAGATCATGAGGCTCGGTTACTATTGGATGACCATGGAGTCGGATTGTAATCAGCATGTGAGGTCCTGCCATCAGTGTCAGGTATATGGAGATAGGATCAACGCTCCCCCGAACGAACTGCACCAAATGTCTGAAGCCTGGCCATTTTCTATGTGGGGAATCGACATGATCGGGCCAATTAACCCTAACGCTTCGAATGGACACCGTTTCATCTTGGTGGCGATAGATTATTTCACCAAATGGATCGAGGCCAATTCGTACGCCAACGTTACGGCTAAGAGCGTCGCAAGGTTCATTAAAAGGGATATCATCGCGAGGTACGGGACGCCACAGGCCATCATTACAGACAATGGATCCAATCTGAATAACAAGGTGGTGGACGATCTGTTGGATCGGTTCAAGATTAGACACCTTAATTCTTCTCCTTACCGCCCACAAATGAATGGAGCTGTGGAAGCGGCGAATAAGAATATAAAGAAAATCCTGGCCAAGACGGCAGAAAACTTTCGAGACTGGCATGAGAGGTTGCCATACGCATTGATGGCTTATCGAACTTCGATTCGAACTTCGACTGGGGCAACACCTTACTCTTTAGTGTACGGTATGGAGGCCGTCTTCCTGTGGAGGTTGAGATCCCTTCCTTGCGAGTATTAGCCCATACCGAACTTTCAGAAGCTGAATGGATCCAGCAAAGACACGAGCAGCTGAACTTAATTGATGAAAAACGACTGAAGGCGATATGTCATGGACAGGCGTACCAAAAGCGGGTAGCTAAGTCATTCGACCGCAAGGTAAAGCCCAGAAGTTTTACAGCCGGAGAGCTGGTTGTGAAGAAGGTGCTCCCTAATGTTCCCCATCCCGGGGCAAGTTCGCACCAAATTACGAGGGCCCATACATAGTGCAGAAGGCTTTACCGGGCGGCGCTTTGATTCTCCTCAATATGGACGGGAAGAATTGGCAAATCCTGTAAATGCAGATGCTGTCAAGAAATATTACCCTTGAATAAGACGAGGATTTGACCAGTTCCAGTACCCTGATCGTGTCTGAGCCACATTGAGACTCACTACATGCATAGCACGCATGCATGCATACACTTGCATTACTTTTTTCATGATTGCAGATCCAAGAGGAACCCCCAGATGGAGGAAACAACTCAAGCGACCTCACCCGAACCAGAGGGTCATGAAGAAGAAGAATCCACAAGACACGCACCTACCGGTGCCCCAGTTCGCAGTCAAGGGTAAAAGCTGTATCGTTCCGGTTTCTTAATGCGAGAATGGACGCTAACTCCTGAAACGTTTTATTTTTCTCAGGGACTTCCAGCCACAGCAGGCAGGTAAGTACTTCTTACCCTAAAACTTTCCAGTCTGCCACGTCATGATGATCAGTAAATCACATCATTGATGAATTCGTGAGGTAACTTCATCCGCATTTAAAAAAAAATGAAAGAAAATCTATCGCTCACATGCGTCATGAATCCCCTGTGAGAGTTAATTTTGATGAAATAGAAATGAGTCTCCAAGGAGAACGATTAGACTCGTCATGCTGGAGCATACCGAAATCTGAGAGGCCAGCCGTGCTCAAACACGTCCCTGCACACTTGAGAGAATGAGTGAAAGAAAGGCGAGATAAAAACCTTTGTCCGTGAACGTAGGGACCATTTGCAGTGATTACATGGATTGAAATGACGGAAGGCATGTTCATTTCTTTATCCTAAACACATAATAATCCTTTGCAAGCCCACTTGAGCCTGTGAATAGTGGATTCAAAAAACCCTGTCAAGAACCACCCCACGCTGGGGCAATTTGGAGGTTCATTGGTTGATTCCTAGGAGAAAAGATCAAAATAAGGCTTTATTGTGCTGACTTGCATCAACCTTTTCGTGGTAACTCCAGGTGGTATCCCGTAGAGATTTGAAATATCAAAGTGAAGGAGAGCAATTCATTTCTCTATCCCACACACTTTATCCCTTGACGAGCCAATTTGAGCCTGCAAATCTTCGTTTCAAACCCGGTTGGTGATCACCTCCCTACCCTGGGGCAATGCGTATGACTCGCCGATAAAAGCAGGACACCTGGTGAAAGCAAGGCCAAAGCCCATTATCGAAGAAGGGTAACAATGCTTGAAAACCAGTCAAAAATACAATGAAAATGTCAAAAGGCAATAGGGCTGATAAAAGCAAAGTGCCTCGTAAAGCAAGGCCAAAGCCCTTTATAAGAACAAAAGCCATGACACTCGCAACATAAATAAAGTGTCGCTCAAAAAAAAGAAATCTGTTGGCGGGCAAATGACAAAAGTGAGGAAAGTCGGCAGCTTATTTGAATACAAGCATCCAGAAGATTTTTGGGAGGCCCAAAGACATGGATTCGACAGTTGGTAATGATGCAAAGGTGATCACCAACATATCATACCCCTCACCCTGAAAATGGCCTTTTCGAGCCTACCTTGAACCAATGTTACAACTATCTCGAAAGCCTCTCCTGATTGAGATATTTCAGGTCAACACGGGATTTCACACAAGAGGCTACTGCCTAAAGGAGTAAGTACAATCTGGCCTTATCTGATCTTCGAGGTTCTTGACTTGTAAACCTGAAGAAGTCGCTTTTAAAATGTTGATTCTTTTTGAAAACCTCAAAATGCCTACCCATTGCATAAACCATTGACCAAGCCCACACTACGGTCCGTCGAAAGACCTTCTCTGATCAATCAGGTTGTATACACTGCAAATAGTCTCGAAATTCTTGATACAGGTTTCGAGCTTTGGTTTGAGTGTTAATAAAAAACATCCCCAGTGAGAAAACAGAAATCTTCAGAGACGAATATTGTGAGAAATCCTCTCTGATAAGGATGCTCCAGTTAATGCGACTGATCGAGCTCATCTGGCGATTTCAGATTTATTGATTCAAAATTTTCCTCATGAGGGATTCTATTTATGCACGCATGCTGCTAGATATCTTGGCCCGCAAGAGCGTGACTCATTTCAAAACTTGAAATATTCAAAATATCAAAAATCAATTCAGCAAGATAATATGGGTTCGAGCTTCTGCAGGTCTTCACAGATCCTGGAATGGCACCCTTCAAAACAAGAGAATACGGGTTCGAGCTTCTGCAGGTCTTCTAGATCCCAGAATGGCACCCTTCAAAACAAGAGAATACGGGTTCGAGCTTCTGCAGGTCTCCACAGATCCCAGAATGGCGCCCTTCAAAACAAAAAATACGGGTTCGAGCTTCTGTAGGTCTCCACAGATCCAGAATGGCGCCCTTCAACAAGATAAATCAGTAGAATCCTTTCACTAGGAATCTACCATGGGGTGACCTACCATACGGGTCAAATCTCAGTCAATTTAATCAGTAGAATCCTTTCACTAGGAATCTACCATGGGGTGACCTACCATACGGGTCAAATCTCATCAGTTTAATCAGTAGAATCCTTTCATTAGGAATCTGCCATGGGGTGGCCTACCATACGGGTCAAATCTTAATCATGTCTTAATCAGTAGAATCCTTTCACTAAGAATCTACCATGGGGCGACCTACCATACGGGTCCAAGTTCAATCACCCTGAGGTTTTCTCATAACGAATCCTTAGGTCTTCATTCAAGCGGTCAACGACAGCCGCGGGGCAAACAGGTAAGTTCCAGGTAAATCCCTTGACTCTCACTTCCCCTCTCTCCCATACCCTGAGCAGCGTGAATTTGGACTCAAGCTTTCAAGGAGGAAACTAGAGTTGGATGGCACGACTTTTCTTTCTTTTCAGTTGAGTCGGTTAGATATCAAGTGTCAGTTTTTCTTTGAGAGCAATCTCTCACGAGACCACTCTCAAAGAGGGGCAGCTGTTGACACTTGATTTTGGCCAATTTTATTTTAAAATTTTTTTAGAAAATCCATAAAAATTCATAAAATAAAAAATCAACTTTGGGAACCTTGGTTTGGCCTGGGGAACCAATTTTGAGCAAAAAATAATTTTCCTTATTTTTTGCATTTTTCTGCATTTTATTTTCAAAATTCATAAAAAATCATAAAAAGTGAGAAATTAAAAAAATCAACTTTGGAGACCTAGGCTAAGTCTAGGGAACCATTTTGAACAAAAAATAATTTCCCTCATTTTTCGTATTTTTCTGCATTTTATTTTCAAAATTCATAAAAAATCAATAAAAAGTGAGAAAATTGTAAAATCAACTTTGGGACCTAGGCTAAGCCTAGGGAACCAATTTGAACAAAAATAATTTTTCTTATTTTTCGCATTTTTAATATTTTTCAGAAATTAGGAAAATACTAAAAAATTAATAAAAATAGCATTTCAGTCAGAAAATTACAAAAATAGTCAGTATTTTTAATTTAATTTTCTCTTCATTTCTGGTGAATAATTTTAAAAAATAAAGTCTGGAATCTAGGGTTTCTTTGTTAATTTCATTTTTCAGAATAATCAATAATTCTAGAAATTCCATTTCAGCTTTTTAATTTTCCATTTTTGCATTTTTAGAGTTTTGTCATCCTCCTCTATTTTAAAAATTAAAATCAAGTCCAGAAACCCTCAGATTGTCTAATTTCGCTAAAAAGGACCCAAATGCAATTTCCGATTTTTCAATTTAGTCCCTAAAATCACTAAAAATGAAATTAAAAATTTTCTAGGGACTAAATTGAAAATAGGGCGACGTCACCCCCTAGTTTTTGACCTTCTGAATCCAATGGTGGCAGCAATTTTCGCAAAAAAGGACCCTAAGACTTTGGATTTTGCAAAATGGGTCCTCGGGTCAAACTGAAATTTTGGGGTTTTTGTGTAAATTTCGAATAATTTCTGGGGAAAATGCCATTTTCGACTAGATTTGATACCCCTGAGCCTAATTTTGGTGTCAATTTTGAAAAAAAAAAAAATTAGGGTCAATTTGAGCAAAATATGTAATTTGGGTCAGTCGGGTCGGACCAGATCCGACCCGGCCCGACCCGATCGACTTCATCTTCCTCCCGAAAACCCTGCGCGCACTCTGAGTTTGAACAGGGAGAAATCTGTTGAGAACAGAAAGATTGGCCAAGATTTTTGGCAGAAAATCAAAAGGAAATTGCATTCGGTTGATGGGGGGTTTCTGAGGGAGAGATTTTAGGGGGATGGTGATACGTGAACGGGAGAATAAGAAGAGGCGGAAGGACTCTGTTTTAGAAAAAAAGATCGGCCGAGAATTGAAGGGCTGGGAGAGGCCATCCAAAGAGGAATCGTGCTCCAATTTCAGCTACACGACCGTTCTGGAGCTTGAAGGAATCCCCAGAACCGAGCTGTAAGTGATTTCATCGTCTAGATGGCCCTACGCCATTAACGCACAAACGAAGGTCCGTCAATGGCGGATTCTCCATTTCTCCACTTTTCTTCATATTTCTTGGTTTAAAATGCTCTTACGGTGATACTGATTCCATTCCTGCTTTGATTTTGCATTTTCGCTGTGTGAAATCCCTTCGGCCACCCCCTTTACCCATGAACCCGCCGCGAGCTCACACACTCATCCCCACGTTAGATCGAGTCGTTTGACCTCCAGGTAAGTCTCCCTGTACTTCATTGATACTCTCTGTGTAATCTATGTAGTTTGTCAGCGTGGATTTGTTGTGTTTTGATTCGTCGCCGGAGAGTCATTTGGCCGGAGCTAATACGCACGGTTTCAGGTCATTTTTTTGGCTTAAAACTTAGGAATGTGGACACCGGGGTGATTAGGATGGATTTAGCCTGAAAAATAAGGAGCTTTCGGTTGATCTTGGTTCGGTATAGGCTCGCCGGCGAAGCACCGGCGACACTTACCGTCGCCGGTCGTCTTCTCCGGCGGTAGTCCGACCAGGCCAACGAAGAAATGGATCGTACGGCTAGACACACGCCACGTGTCAAGATCTGAAAATTTTGGAAATAAAAAATCCTTTTTCGAATTATAATCGAATTTTGAAAATAAAATTGATCGTACGGTTCAGATTGAGTCGTCGCTTGATTTGAACCGTTGATCGTAGTAATTAGGTTCAACGGTTGAGATTGAGTCTCTGAGTGAATCGTGGCCGTCGATTCAAGTATGCGAATCCGATGCTCGTGGATTAGCCACGTGGCTTTCTCTGGGCCGTCGGATCTTTCGTTTATAATAAAATCTGATAAATATTCAGAAAATTAAGTAAATAAATAAATAAATAAAAAACATTGCGGCGTCGTTTAAGCGTTAGGTTTGGGCCTTCGGGCCGGGCTACCGTACGGGCCGGGTTGACCCGACCCGGTCCGAAAAAAAAAAAAATTAGAAAATAATAGAAAATAAACAATAAAAAATAATAATAAACAAATAATAATAAATAAAAATCAATAAAAAAATCATAAAAAAATTTCAGAAAATCTTTAAAAAAATCTGGAAAATTCAGGAATTACAGGGGAATAAAGAATAATAATTTGCAAAAATTCATAGAAAAATTAAAAAATAATCATTAAAATTCATAGAAATTTCAGAAAAATTTGGAAGATTTGTTAGAAAAAATATAGAAAATGATTAAAAAATATAGGAAAAATTTTAGAAAATCAAAACAAAAATTCAAAAAAATTCTGAATAATAGGAAAAATCACAAAAATTATAGGGAAAATCCTTAGAAAATTCTTAGAAAGTCTAAAAAATTCCAGAAAAATTACAAAAAAATTCGAAAAATCATAGGAACTCCTAAAAAATCGTGAAAATTAGGAAAAACCACATTCAACTGGTTTGACCTAATTTCACATTTTTGGCTTCCCGAACCTTCTAAAATGACCATTCTGCCCCTCTGGTCAATTTGACCCAAATCATTCCAAACCATCCCAAATCATCTTCAAACCTAGTTGATGTATTTTCCAGACTTCTAGGACTTCCTTTTGTTTGTATTTGACTTGACATGATATGTTTTGACTTTCTTGATTGTGCATTTATTTTCTGGTTGTGATTGATAGAATAGATAATCCCACCTGCATGAGCCCCTTAGATCTTTAAAGCCTACCTTACCCAATCTCGCCTGCATGAACTCCCCAGATTAGGAAATCACTCAACTTAGGTACCGAAAGGGCGTTGATGGCAATATCGACGTAACAAAGTCCCCGAATCTAGATATCTGGTTTTCGTAGGATCGAACGATATCTCCCAATCGTTCGATAGGTTTCCAGTCTTACCCTCCAATAAATGACTGGTGGCGACTCCGTTGGCATGTACACTATTCACATGTCACCTGACCACACCAAGGTCGGTCTCGATCTGAAATTTCCTGACGCGATTTGGTATGGGCCTGGGAGGGCCCGAGCTGAGCCCAAATACCCAACGGGCCTGGCAATCCATTAGCTCCCTCGGGATTCCGGAAAATCTCGGGAGGGTCGCGACAAGTCCCTGTTCATATCATAAAGGACAACCTAGAAAAATTTTAGGAACACTTTGGTATGGTATGATATGTTATCTATGTTAACATTGTCTCCTAATGCCTCGACTTGAAACCTTCAGCTTGAGTATTATTTGAGATGTGAACATGCCTAGTCGTTGTGAAATCATAAATCAAGAATAAATCATGATCTCCCCTTGTTAAATTCTAGTTACATTTTCTTTTTCAGTTGTATACTCTTAACTAGGCTTGATGCACTTCAACTGAGAGTTGCTGACGTCATACAAAGAGAACGGATTTCGCATTATTTTCGTGAATTTTTTTAAGCCAATGTTAGAGTTTGTTTTGATTGTTGGGTCATTGTCCATGCATTTCTTTAAGAGCATCCTAGTAAAGCAGATGACCTATGCCATTTTGGGAAGAAAACTAAGTCCTTGAACCGCCCTGCCAGTGAGAATGTATAGGGTATGGTTATCGATCCAAAATCCAGATGATGACAAAAACACGAAAAAGAGAACAGAACAACTGTAGCTAGAGTTGTATGTGGTAAAGTTACAAACTGAGAATAAGTTTTGGGCAGAAAGAATAAGAACTTGAAGGGGCATTAAAGCATGTTTGGTAAGCTATTTTTTCTAGAGTGGCCCTGCAACTTGCATCGGCCATCTCTGAGAAAGGTATTGCCTGCTTGTCTGAATTTATTCTGGGTTAGGATAGTTTAAGACTTTGGAGTGAACTATCTGTTCTTGATTTTCTCTTTCTTTGACTTTTTAAAATGTGAGTAGCAACATAAAATGCTTCTAAGTTCAGTTCTTCTAATTTTAGTCTACACTTCTAAAGGAATTTGTAGGAGTTAGTGACTGTGCTTTCTTAGAGTAATTGAATAGGCAAGACATGACCTTAGGGTTGTCAAGATGATTACAATAACTACTTGGCGGAAGGAAATGGCCTGAGTCCCACCGAATGCCGCTCTTTGGGGTCATCCCTAATCACCTCTTATCTGAGCCTGTTGGATTAGGCTGGTACACTGGAATGCCTAACACCAAATTACAGAACACTACAGAGAGTTGGCAAGAAACATATGTTGCAATTTTTTTAACTGTAAAATCCTATGAAGCATATAATTCATCTCAAGCGTCATTACTAATATCGGCCAATCGCATTACTAGTTCGTCTTGGTTTGGCTGCTGTATTCCTGGGTTGCGCTGTCGAAGTGAGATTTCCTGCTTCATAGGATTTGGTCTGAATTTCGCTGATACAAGAATGATTGAGATGTTTGACTGCGACAAGAAAATACGGTGCATAGTGAATGAACATGGTAAAGTACCGACACATTGTAAAATTAGTGCTTTGTGGCGGTTGGCTGTAGGGATGAGAACTGGTCTCAAACTCTGGAAGTAGAAAAGAGAAAAAGGACAGGTTTCTATTTGAACAAGGCAATATTGTAGAGTAAATGAGCTCTTGAGAGAGTTGGTCAAGCTTTTGGGGATTATATGATGATAACTTTATTAATGAAGATTGCAGGCTCAACTTTTGTACCTGGAGAAGGATTTACACATCTCTTGCATTAGGTATGATCGTGCATTCCTTTCCGAATTCATACTGGAATGCCAATCGAGACTACTGTGTTAGAGTTTTTCGTATATGGGCTCGCCTTAATTGGAATTGTAATTGACCGTTATACGGTATTAATTTACCGTATACGGTATTGGTTTAATTAAAGAAAAGATTTAAGGTTTCTCAATGGGCCAAATATGGGCCTGTTAGTGTGGGCCGAATTCAGCCCGGTCCATGATGAGAGAGCCTGGCCCGTGATTTCTATAAATGGCTAGGACCCCCCCTCTACCCTTATTCTCTCTTTGCCATTTTCTCTCCACGTTCATCTTCTCCATAAGGTCTTGAGAGAGTGACCTACGTGCGGGTGGCTGCCTCATTAACGCTAGGCGATTTCGAGGGCATAAAGGGGAAGGTTCCGAAGCCGGTTCGTCAATTTCTCGCGCCGTTTGACCATGGATGCCAAATCAGGTACGTCAACTCGAATTCATGGCCATTTTGTTGTTAAAATGCGACTACGGTGGTCCTAGGGTATTGTAGTAGTCGACGGGAAGGCCGGACGGCCAGCCAACAGCTAGTATCAAAGCCGCCGTAGCTCGATTTTAGCACGTACGGATTCTGCCTGATTTCGTGAATTTTGGCATGCTGAAATCTGATTTTGATGGCATATTTGGGTTCGTCTCGTCGAGACGAGCATTTTAATGGGTCACCGGCCGCCATTGGAGGCCCCACGCGCCGCCACACTCAGCCTAAAGCCACGGCCGCGGCTGCGCATGGGATACACGCGCGTGGATCACATGCGCTTGACACATTTAATATGTGTCGGTAACGTCATCAGTGACGTCACCATTGGGGCGCTTTTGTGCCACGTGGCGCCTCTCAACGGTGCCACGTGGCACAGCATCAGGAAGCCACGTGGCGGCCTGGCCCGGTCCTCGGACCGGGTCGACCCGACCCGACCTGGTTTGACCGGGTTAGACCGACCCGGTTTGATCGGGTTAACCCGACCCGTCAACAATCAACGGTTGACCGTTGACCGTTAATGGTCGTTACAACGGTCGCCGAGCACGTGCGACGTCCAATTTGGGTGATTTTTTCACCCTTGTGCTCGTATGAAAATTCCTACACTGTGGTATATTCAATTTAACTTTTTGAGCCTTGTAAGGTCTTGAAAAATACGAAAATCCTTGTGCAAGTATAAAATACAGGGGCATTTTCGTCATTTTAATTTTATTTAATTATTTTCATATGGTTTTTGGAAATAATATGGTTGGCTCAATTATAAAATACCACATAAGGAATATGTAGAATTTTAATTGAGTACTGACAAAATTGAAACTCTCAAGTGAGTGAAGCATTTCCATTAGCACTAGTTGTGATTTCAATGACAATTGCCCATGTCATCAAGTTTGAAATCACACCACATGGTAAATGTGGGGCATGAAGTTTATATCCCTGGTGTGTGAGAGTTTCAAAGATTTGATTGGATTGTGACCGCCAAAATGGCACACTACGTTGAATTGGAGAAATATCAGTCTCACATTATGGTGGGATATCTCCTGTTTTGATACATGGTCATACTCCCAAAGGAGGTAATTGTGTGTCAGACCATGGAGGGATACATGAACAACGTATGATTGGGAAGTGACTGATTCTAGTGATTCATACACCTAAAGGTGGTGTTTCACGAAAAATTGAAATACATTCTCATGGTCGTTGTCATGTAGGGAGTTTACAATTGCATGTCATGTATTCTGCCCAAAGATGATTATATGATGATGTGTGTAATTCTCTGAAATGTGTACTTTTAAGGATTTAAAGTTACACTGTGCTCACATGATGCTAATGATAAGTATTGCTTAATTTTTCAGTCACCTTTCTATGAATGGCAACTCTATTACCATAGTGGTTCTGAATGGTACAAACTTCAAGAAATGGAAGGAGGATTTTCTGTTTGCTATGGAACTGGTTGATGTTCATATTGCTCTTAATGAAGATAAGCCTGCTGACCTCGAGGAGACCAGTGCAGGGCCTGAAAAGGCGCATTTTGCCGCCTGGGAAAAGAGCAACATGATCTGCTTGCTGTCATTGAAGAGATCCATACAGGAACATTTGAAGAGCGGCCTTCCAACTGACTGCACCGCCAAACAAATGATGGAAGCCTGGAAGCCAGGTACCGAGTATCTTCTAATTCTGAGGTTGGAACACTCATCCAGCTACTTTTCAATATGAAGTATACGGGTATGGGAGGTGTTAAGGACTATATCCTAAGAATGCTGGATTTGCAGACAAAATTAAGTGGCTTAGGCATAGTAATCCCTGAAACCGTGTTGGTGCATCAAGCCCTAAATATCTTTCCCCTGAGTTTGGGATCATCAAGACCAACTTCAACTCACAAGATGAGGCTTGGTCTATAAATGATTTGATCTCTAGAGCGGTGGCAGAGGAAGAAAAATTAAAAAAAGATGGAGGGAACTTTGCCCTGGTTGCCACTAGCTTCACTAATAAGAAGGGCAAGGGGCCTAAACCTCATATTCATAAAGATACTCGCCCTACACTGGTCCATCTGACAAATTGGGTCGAAAGAAAGCATCCTTTAAGAAGGATGGTGACCCGATGTTTCTTCTGTAAGAAGAGGGGTCACATGAAGAAAGACTGCGCTAAGTATAAAATTGACTATCTAAACATGAGCAGACAGGTAATGATTCTTTGGCACTGGTTTGTGAATTCAATCTATCTGAAGCCCCATCCAATTCGTGGTGGCTAGATAGTGGTGCGACTAATCATGTTGCATTACCATACAGGGGTTCATAAATCGGAGAAAGCCAAATCAAGAAAGTCAAACTCATAGTGGGAGACAATAATAAGCTGTGTTGAGCTCGTGAGAGATGTCATTTTGATTCTAGAGTTTGTTTCATTTGATGTTTAAGAAACACTTTCTATGTACTTCCTTTAGACGGAACTTGATTTCGTATCCTGTTTGGACATGTTGTGGTTACTCTTTTGAAATAAAGAACAGTGTGGTTTCTATGTTCGATAATTCAAATAAAGTTGGGTACTGCAATATGTCCAGTGGATTGTCAGATTGTGTTTAACTCTCCCGGCGACATATACGTAGCTTATACAGCCGAAAGGGTTGTTCTCTAAGGCCTCTACCTAAAGAACAGTCTTATGTATTGTGGCATAAACGCCTTGATCACATTTCCAGGGATGAGAGTAGAAAGGCTCGTAAAAGCCGACATCTTACCTACTCTTAAAGATGACTGGAAACTTGCATGGACTGTTGTCAGGAAAGATGACCAAAATAAAGAAATAGTCTGCAGTCCGAACTTCTGACCAATTGGAGGTCATACACACTGATATAAGTGGACCCTATACTCCAACATTGGTAGAAATTATTACTTCATCACATTTATTGTGATTATTCCCGATATGGTTATCGTTACTTGATTAAAGAAAGTTCTGAGTCTCTTGATAAATTCAAGATATTCGACTGAAGTCGAGAACAGTTGGGAAAAGTCATCAAGGTTGTGAGATCTGACCGTGGTGGTGAGTATTATGACAGACATGGTGATACTGGACAGCTTAAAGGCCATTTGCCAAATACTTAGAGGATTCTGGGATAGTAGCTCAGTTTACTATGCCTGGAGCCCTGAACAAAATGGTGTAGCCGAAAAGGCAAAATCGCGCCTTGATGGATATGATGAAGAGTATAATAAGTAGGACCAACCTGTTTAAGTTCCTATGGGGTGAAGCTTTGAAGACAGCGCTATTTAATTGAATCGAGTTTCCCACTAAGGCTGGATCTACTGACTCCTTTTAAGTTATGAACTGGACGCAAACCCAGCCTGAATCATTTAAGGTCTGGAGTTGTCCTGCAGAAGTGAGCTATATAATTCTAGTCTTGAACAAGTTGATCCCAAGACCACAAGGTGTTATTTTTGTATCATATCCAGAACATTTTAAGGATACAGATTTTACAATCCTAATGAGGCCAAGGATTATAGAGTCACAGACAGCCAAGTTTCTGGAATTCGACGTGGCCGAAAAGGGTACCTGTTCAGAGACAATTGCAAGTGACAGTATGGCGGGAAAACGGCATCGTTTTTCTCTCCCACACAGACTGTTATGAGCCTCTTATACCGGTGACTGTGCTTGTGAGTTTTAGGATCCTATGGTTGATACTGTTCCTAATGAAGCAAATCAAGCCCCACAGCCACAGATTCAAGCTGAGGACATTTCACTAAGGAGGTCTGTTAGCAAAGACGATCAGCGATCCCACCGGAATATATTCTACAATCTGGGTGATAGGATTATGACATAGGCTGTGTAGTTGATCCAGTATACCTATAAGGATGCTGTTACATGTGAGCAATCAGACCTATGGTTGGATGCGATGAAGATGAGTTACAATCCATGAGGCTACTGGAGCATGGGAGCTCGTCAAGTTGCTTGCAGGTCATAGGGCGATCGCTGCAAATGGGGTCTATAAGACGAAGAGGAATTCCAAGGGAGGTCAAAAATTTAAAGCCAGACTGGTAGCCAAAGGTTTCACTCAAAGAGAGGGGTGACATTATGAATCAACGTTCTCTCATCAGTCTCTTCTAAAGATCTTTCAGAGTGATTATGGCTTTTTAAAGTTTTTTAAGCCTCATTTTAAACATGGAGGG